>VZTT01037389.1:0-11908 GCA_013400855.1 Buphagus erythrorhynchus | reverse complement strand
ACTGACCCACACATTCCGCTCCTCTCCTCTCCTCTCCTCTCCTCTCCTCGAAATCTGAAAAATACACGTGAGAGGACATTATTCTATGGATTTAGGATATTTTATTTTTAAAAAATACATAGAGCTTCCTATGCTACTGCATTGCTTTAATTTTAGAGATCCATCTTCACGGGGGACAAGCAAAAACGAATAAACCTGCTGTGCCATCTGCAGACAGTGCTGGGAACAGCAGTGCCTCTCCCAGCAGTGCACTGAGATGCAGTAACCAAAACAGTGCCGCTCACCTTTCCTCTGATATAAACCAATTTATCTTTTTTTTTTCCTTATTCTTGTTTTTCCATCTGTCTTTAAAATTATCCCTAGCAATACTTTCCTGCCCTCATTAGGTAGGATCAGTCATGACTTTGCTAGAGTCACACTAGTGACTCTAGTGTGCACTGTTTTTGTGCCAAAATGAGAGACATAATATCACAGAAGCTTTTTTCCTTCCATATTTTTGCACTTACCAAGAGAGATATAACAGTATCAAAATTTTACATGTTGATCATTCCTTCTGCAGTAATGCAGCAGGAAAAAAAAAATTGAAGAGTCTCTGTTCTGTCCTTATCTAAGTTTGATATTTGAGTGTCAGGCTTTGTCCATGTCCCAGTCTCCAAAGCATGTCAAAACCTCTATTCTTGCATCCTGAAATGTTGCTGTGGTTTGACTGCAACTGCAAAATTTTACATTCTCTCTTGGTAGGTGTTTCCTACCAAAGCCTGTATTTGTCATGAGCTCAAGCAACCTCAAAAAAAAAATTCCAGTATTTTCACATTTTCTTTAGCTGTTAAGACTTTTGTGAACAGGGATGCAGAAACACCTCTCATTCAGGTTTTTAATGCCCTGAACTCCACTGCAGGGACTTTGTATATGATATCCAACATGTGGTATCAGATAGAAGAAGCAAGCAAAACACATATTTCTTTCAGCAGTCTTCCCTTTGAAACCAATGGCAATATCCATGAGTGTTGGCTGATGAGTGACTAAGAACTCTGTTAATTTTTAGGTTTAAATCACATGTGATATGTAAAAATTATCTGTAACATCCCTTTTGCAATATTTGTTATTTACTAAGCAGTAAAATGCTATTTTCTTCTGTGACTAGGGAACTCTGGAGGATCAAATCATCCAGGCCAACCCACTGCTGGAGGCTTTTGGCAATGCTAAGACTGTGAGGAATGACAACTCCTCACGCTTTGTGAGTTCATTTCAGATTTGTTGGAGTGAAGACATTTAATGCAAGTGACATTCATTGATTGTCATAACCAATGGTTTGATCTGCACTGCTTGATAGGGAAAATTCATCCGGATTCACTTTGGACCAACTGGCAAGCTGGCCTCTGCAGATATTGAAACCTGTGAGTTGGAGCAAGTCAGTGCATGCAGAATTTATGCATTTGCAACCTCAAATGTATCAGGAGACTAACAGCACCTCTCTTTTGGTTAGATCTCCTGGAGAAATCCAGAGTTACTTTTNCACACTCATTGCAGGCAGGGACAGGAACCCCACCTCCCCCTTGTGCTTCAGCCTTTGTGCTTTCCCATCTTGCTTGTTGTCTCTGCAGAATGCTGTGGACATCCTGGGCTTCAGCCCTGATGAGAAGGTGGGGATATACAAGCTGACAGGGGCTGTCATGCACTATGGGAACATGAAATTCAAGCAGAAGCAGCGGGAGGAGCAGGCAGAGCCTGATGGCACTGAAGGTAGGGCTGGTTGCACAGTTTGTTTGTGAACTGTGCCAGCAGAGAGCTAGCAACCCCACCCCACAGAGTGCCCAACACTTTGAAAATAATTTTCCTTTCCAGAAACTAATTTTTTTAAAGATTGTTTCAAGTTTCACTAAGTCAGTGATTGAATTTATGCTCTACAAGGAAACAGAAAGACATAAAACTTAAGCATTGCTGCAGCCTGTCAGGCATGGACACAGGATTGTGTTGCAGCTGAGACATTGCCTTGGGAGCAAGGGGAATATTCTCCATGAGACTGGAGAGGAGCTTCTCTTGCTAACAAATATGTTTGAGTTGTGCCAAAAGTAGGCTCCTTGTAACAGAAACATCCCAGAGGACCAGGACACTTTTCTTTGTCTCTACTGAACTCGTTTGCTGTTTCTGATCCTAGTGGCTGACAAGGCTGCCTACCTGATGGGTCTGAATTCTGCTGATTTGCTCAAGGCTTTATGCTACCCTAGGGTGAAAGTCGGGAATGAGTATGTAACTAAAGGACAAAATGTCCAACAGGTACATAAACAGCTCATCAGCTTTTCAGTTTCTTCTGACTGCTCTTTCAGCTTTAAAGCTAACTCAACATTTGTTACTGCCATGGCTGTGCTTCTTACAGGTATACAATTCAGTGGGTGCATTGGCTAAATCAGTCTATGAGAAGATGTTCCTGTGGATGGTTATTCGCATCAACCAACAGCTGGATACAAAACAGCCTAGACAGCATTTCATTGGTGTCCTGGACATTGCTGGCTTTGAGATCTTTGATGTGAGTTACTGTAGGTATGCTTGTCCACTGAGGGCTGCTTGAAACTAACTGGCATTTTTTTGGTGTTTTGGATTTGTAGTTCAACAGCCTGGAGCAGCTGTGCATCAACTTCACCAATGAGAAACTGCAACAGTTCTTCAACCACCACATGTTCGTGCTGGAGCAGGAGGAGTACAAGAAGGAGGGGATTGAATGGGAGTTCATTGACTTTGGCATGGACCTGGCTGCCTGCATTGAGCTCATTGAGAAGGTAGAAAAAATCTTTTCATTGTAGGAAAGTACATTTCTTTTATGATCATTTATTTTAGTTCAGTCGTTCTTGAAAAAATGATGCATTACTGTTGAATTACCTTCTCACATCAAAATAGGCATCTTATAAAACCAAAGCTTCTGGAACAACAGGCTGTCTGCACAAACAATGGTCCCCTGAACAACGTGGCTGGGGTGGAAGGGAGAATGCCTACACAATGTTAAACTGATGATTTAACAACTGCCTTTAAACAGGGAGGTGAACAGTGAGGAGCAGTAATGGCTCCCCTCCCCGCTTACTCTCTTTATGTATTCATATTTCTCCCAGCCCATGGGCATCTTCTCCATCCTGGAAGAGGAGTGCATGTTCCCCAAGGCAACTGACACCTCTTTCAAGAACAAGCTCTATGACCAGCACCTGGGCAAGTCCAACAACTTCCAGAAGCCCAAGCCTGGCAAAGGCAAGGCTGAGGCCCACTTCTCCCTGGTGCACTATGCTGGCACAGTGGACTACAACATCTCTGGCTGGCTTGACAAGAACAAGGACCCTCTGAATGAAACTGTTGTGGGGTTGTACCAGAAATCATCCTTGAAGCTGCTGTCCTTCCTTTTCTCTAACTATGCTGGTGCAGAAGCAGGTAAGTGATTTTTCAGTGATGGCCAATAAGGCAAAAATCAACTAAAGCCTATTTCTGCTTCTCCTCTCAGGGGTATACTCAAGGCTACCAGCCCCTAAGGTGACCTTGTTCTTGTGTGCATCCAAATATGCCAAAACTAAGACACCAACATGCAGAACTGTTGGAGACACCCCATTTATGTGCTGCAGAGAAGTAAAGCACAGCTGGCCCAAACCCAAGTGACAGGAGATGTTTCCTGACTAACTGTGTTGTGAATCACCTGCAGCTTACTCAGCCAGTAGACAGGGGCCAAATAATTGTGCAAAGTGCAAGCATTTTAGTCTTTGTAGACAGTTGTATTTCTTGAGAGGAACTGGAAGAACTAAAAGGAGACCATGGAACGATTTCCTATCCAGCTGAGCAGTCCTGGCATTGCGATGGAAAAAGAGAGAGATAGAGAATAAATTTATAAATCCTCGATAAGTCTCAACTTAATTGGCTTCATGGTATAGAAACTATGGAAAGACTGAGCTGCTTGGACTTGTATTCCTGAGACTAAAATTTGCTTCCTGCCATAACTCAAAATAGAACTATATTCTTCACCTGGAATATTGGATTAGGAGATTTTTCTATAGAAGACTTCTCTGCACTAATAAATGGATGCCTGATGCTGAGTCACATTTTTGAGGTCTTTCACCTAATTTATTTTTTTTTTTTAAATGGAGGCTTGTGTAATAGTGAAAGCAATTTGTGACCAGTATCACAGAGTACACTGTTTGGAAACTTAGGTCAGGCCACACTGTTCCAAACCAGCAACCTAAATCTTGTATTTGAGATCAAATATCCCACACACTAATGAACAACTACCTAGCAGCAGTCCACTAAACTCTCAGGGAGCAGCATGTCAGTATTTAAAATGAAATATTTTATTGGTCCATGGCCAAAGGGAAATGAGGCCTACAAAATGTACTGCATACTCTAACTGTTGACCTCCCATCTACTTCTTCCAAGGTGATAGTGCTGGTGGTGGTGGCAAGAAGGGTGCTAAGAAGAAAGGGGGTTCTTTCCAGACAGTGTCTGCTGTGTTCAGGGTATGTGGATTTTGTTTTACATGAGCCATGCTTCCACAAAATGATCTGAGGGCTGGAACACCTATCCTATAAAAAAAGCTGAGAAAGTTGGGGTTGCTCAGCCTGGGGAAGAGAAGATTCCAGGCATCTTATTCTGGCTTTTCAAGATATAAAAGGGGGCTTATCAGAAAAACAGAAAAATACTTTTTACCAGGGCCTGTACTGACAGGACAAAAGGCAATGATTTTAAACTGGAAAAGAGTAGATTTAAATTCGATATATGAAAAAAATTTTCACTCTGAGGGTGGGGAGGCCCTGGCACAGGGTGCCCAGAGAAGCTGTGGCTGCCTTTTCCCTGGAAGTCTTCATGGCCAGGGTGGACAATGGGGCTTGGAGCAACCTGGGGTAGTGGAAGTGGGAACAGGGATGCTGGGGTTGATGACCTTCAAAGGCCTCTTCCAAACCAAGCCATTCTGTGATTCTATAACTTCCTGAATTTAAATAAGAATGCAAAAGCTTTGTAGCTTGAAGCTGAAACCCTTGTTTTGTTCTATCACAGGAAAACCTGAACAAGTTGATGACTAACCTGAGAAGCACTCACCCTCACTTTGTGCGTTGCCTGATTCCTAACGAGACCAAGACACCTGGTAAGTCCACCCTTGTATTCTGAAGACATGGGACTGACAGGAACTGGCCTGTTAAACTTCCACACCAACTTCCCAAGTAGCTCCCTCTGCATGTGAAATCCTTTTGAAAGTAGCACGTGAAACCCTTTTGGGGGTTGGCCTGCAAGACAGTAACAAGAACATTTTTTGTGTTGTCTACTGTGACTGAAAAAAATTGAGCATTACATGGTCCACAACAGTTGCCCATCTTTGCTTAATGTGTGCACAGAGCTGAGGGTGATAAAGATGGGTTTGATCACAGCCAATAAAATTGTCTGTTGTGGGTAACAGCATTAGGAAATCCCTTGTCTGGATGGCACTACACTACACTGTGCCACCTTTACCTACATCCAGTGTGGGGGCTGATGCTGTTGAAGATTTTTCAGTTGGTCTCCTAAAGCACCATCCTGCCATTTTTTGAGAAATGTAGCCTGATATCTTTTCACAAGCACTGCTAGCCCTTGCATTCTGAGTAAAGCTCACTGATGCAACTCTCCACAACTTATATGAATTGAAGGCATGTTCTGTCTGTACTTCCTGCATCTTTAATCAAGAGCTGCTTGAATTTAAAAAAAAAAAAAAAAAAAAAAGGAGATAATTCCGAAATGCTAATACATATGAAGATTCCTTGGGATAAAACAGAATCATGATGGATGTATTTTGTTTAAGGTGCAATGGACCATTACCTGGTGATGCATCAGCTGCGGTGCAATGGGGTTCTAGAAGGCATCCGAATTTGCAGGAAGGGGTTTCCAAGCAGAATCCTTTATGCAGATTTTAAGCAACGGTAGGTCCTCAGTTATTGCTCACTGTCTGTTAGGAAATCAACCAGACAACACTGTCTAGATTTCAGATGGCATATTCAGCTGCTTTCTGACAGCTCAGTGTTCCTGTATTTCATGAGATACAATGGATCCTATTTTCCTCACCCTCTTGGCAACCAGTTCTTGCAACCTGTCTCACCACAGGTACAAGATCCTTAATGCCTCAGCCATTCCAGAAGGCCAGTTCATTGACAGCAAAAAGGCTTCGGAAAAGCTTCTTTCCTCCATTGATGTTGACCACAACCAATATAAATTTGGTCACACCAAGGTAAAGTCCTTGTGGAAGAGCAGGTATAATTAAGCAAAATATTTTGTTTGTTGAAAGCATTTCTTGCATGCTAAATCAGCCTTTATGATGATTATAAACAGAGTACAGACAATTTGTGTGGCTCTTGTGTGAGGGGCAGCACTGCCAGCCCTGGGAGCACCATACTACCTGAATGACCCAGCATAGCTGCAACTAGATTTTCTTCTACTTCTTTCTCTTGGCCAGTTGAACAGGGTTATATCAGTGCAGGTTAGACGGGCTCAGACAAGTTTGGATAGTCCTACTATTCAGGGGATTTAAGCACCCAAAGTCTATCTTCCATATCCAAAGCAGTGTTAGGTGAAACACTGTTCTTTGGTCAGCACACTCCAGTCATTGCTATCACTGCACACAAACCCATTGCCTGCATTACTGAACAGACAGAATCACAGAATGGTTTGGGTTGGAAGGGACCTTAAAGATAATCTGGTTCCAACCACTCTGCCATGGGCAGGGTCACCTTCCACCAGACCAGGTTGCTCCAAGCCCTGTCCAGCCTGGCCTTGGACACTTCCAGAGATGAGCTAAATTTTCCATAAATTACACTGGAGCAGACATCAAATAACACTGCAATAATATGATTAGATTATACACAGAGTGACTTGTCATGAATCACAGGAACATTGAGGATTTGAATGACTGACGGAAAATTTCTCTAGCTCTTAAACGTTTCCCCTGGAGGCATTTTTATTAAACAACCTTGTACTACCTTGCATCAGCTGTCAATGGCCAATGTATCTGCCTAAGCCTCAAGCTGTTTGACTCTTTTTTATGTTCTAGGTGTTCTTCAAGGCAGGTCTCCTGGGACTCCTCGAAGAGATGAGAGATGAGAAGCTTGTGAGCCTCATCACTCATACACAAGCTATGTGCAGAGGGTACCTCATGAGAACTGAATTTAAAAAGATGAATGAAAGAAGGTAATGTAAGAAAATACCAGTGATTGTACTGTGTCAGACAAAGGTCCATCAATGTAATATATTGTCTCAGGCAAAAGCTGTCCTTGGGAAAGAACCTGAGAAATTACTGGGGAACAGAGCCAGTACAATCAGCTTCCTCCTGACAGTCTCACAAATCCTTTATTTAGTATTTTTTAGTCTCACAATACTTAGTATTTAACAAGGAACTTTTCTTCAGGATTGCACTTACTATTTTCAGCCTTTAAAGAGTCCTGTGGCAGAGACAGTCAACTGAACAAGCGCTAAGGTTTGTTTGTTTTCAGCATGTTGTTTCATCATTTAATAGGATCACACTGATTTGTAAGGAATGATGTATAATCACTCTCTGCTCTCCCTTTCTTTAATTGCCTTTCCTGGCTCCATCATCTAAGATAAACAATCCTAGCTTGTGCAGAGTACTCCATACTTTCAACTATTCCACATCCCCTTCAGCTTTTCATTCATCCCTTTTGAGATGGGATGAATCATGCAAAATTTAGAGTTCAAGAGTGACAGCACTGGCCAAGACAAGCAGACTTTCTTGAATGTTGTTGACAAGTGAAAGATTTAGGGGGAGAAAGGCTTGCATAAATGTACAGGACACTCTGCCAAATAATTGCTTTTATTTGTAATACTCAGCAGCATATGTTTAGCTCAGGTGTTTCTTGAGCCAGACATAGTTTCTAGGAATTCAATAACTCTCCCTGGATTTCTCTGAAAGGAATTGTCTAATGTCCCTTTGAACTATGGGCATTATCAATATCCTTTTGCATTCAATTCCATAAAAATGTTTCCTTATTTGTTCACTTTCTGTCTTAATAATTTCTAATATGGTATTTGCTATTTTGAGTGACTCAAAAAGCATCAATCTGCTGTTTCCACAACTGACAGTAACTGCCATATTTGAAGTTTTAGCACCAGTACTTCAATGGTATCAGTTTTCACTCTGGTATTTACCTGAGACCTTGCATTTTCCTTGAGACTGAGAGAATCCTCAGAGATTCCCAGTCAATGCCAGCGAAGTGTGTCTATTTTGTAGTATTTCTTCCTCGTATATTCAGACAATAGATATTATTCAAGCTACTGAACCAGTCATTCTGCAGTAAGGGCCTTGAAATGACTCTTAAATAAAAGCAAGGGAAAAAAGTCTCATGCAAAAGTTCTTGGGGTAAATGCTGATGCTGTGTGGCAAATAACCCAGAGTAGGTTTCCAGCTTAAAAACCATAAACTGGTTTCATATGTTTTCAGAGAATCTATTTATATCATCCAGTACAACATTCGTGCATTCATGAATGTCAAACACTGGCCATGGATGAAGCTGTATTTCAAGATCAAGCCCTTGCTGAAGAGTGCTGAGTCTGAGAAGGAGATGGCCAACATGAAGGAAGAGTTTGAGAAAACCAAGGAGGAGCTTGCAAAGTCTGAGGCAAAGAGAAAGGAGCTGGAGGAGAAAATGGTGAAACTGGTGCAGGAGAAGAATGACCTGCAGCTCCAGGTTCAATCTGTGAGTAACCTCAATTTTCAGATTCACCCCACTTCCTCTTGCTCTGCTGCTCTTTTTCTCCTCTTTTCCATTGTCCTCTATAAACAGGCACGTAATGGGGACAAAGCCTCCACTGTTTGTGTCTGGCCTTGTCCCTTGCACCTGAGCAAAGTGCAAAGCATATCCCAAACATTAACACTAGTGAGAATACAGGAAGTTTCAATGCTATCACCAGTGGAAGAATCAGACATTTCACAGTGTATGTAATGTTCTCCTCACTGTGGTGTCTGATTCTGGATGAAATACAGAATCATTTTTCACATGATGTTTCCACATCTGCTGCCATTATAATACAGAGCCAGGGCAGGGGTGCTTTTCTGTCAGAGGCAGGACTGAATCAATGGAAACTGCTTTTCTCTGGAATACTGTGAGCAGAGACTGAAATTGCATCTGTCAGGTTCTAAAAGGTAATAAAATATTACATGGTCAAGAGCAGTCTGGTGCAAGTGGACTTGTCACTTGTTGCCATGTGCTTTCAAATCAGTTTAGTTTCAAAAAAACCTGTATTGTTTCATTCACCCAGGGTCTTAACTGTCTTTTGTCATTTTTATGATAAATATAATGCACCTTCAATGTGTTCTGATAGGAGAGTGAAAATCTAGCTGATGCTGAAGAGAGATGTGAAGGACTCATTAAAAGTAAAATCCAGCTAGAAGCTAAAATTAAAGAACTAAATGAAAGACTGGAGGATGAAGAGGAGACAAATGCTGAACTGACAGCAAAGAAGAGGAAACTTGAAGATGAGTGCTCGGAGCTGAAGAAAGATATTGATGATCTTGAAATGACTCTGGCCAAAGTGGAAAAGGAGAAGCATGCAACAGAGAATAAGGTGACAGAGGAATCAGGGAACTATTCTTCCCCAGACAGTGCTCCCATACAGCTTGTCAGTTTTGTGGAAAAATGTAGCCACTTTTAAGTTCTATAAATAGAAGTGAGATGTGTCCAATGCATAGGAGACAAGTATTTTCACTTAATCAATCAGCTGACAGAATTTTTTCTGTTAAGGTTCTTTGTCATGTTATCATGGTTTGTTTCACTTTTAGGGAAAACTTAACATATTTTTGGCTATGCTTAACACTTGATCATCTCTTTTTAAAGAACATGACTTGCTGACAAATTACAGCTGTTTTCATAGCCAATATATGCAGGAAAGACATTCCTTGAGCAAGAGAAACTTGGAGGACTTTTGTAAAGCCCAACTGGAAAAAGTGAAGATCTAGCACGTTTCACTACAAAATTTAGGAGGGGTGGGGATCAAAAACAACTAAAGCAAGAATTCCTGCCATTGCAGGACTAGGGAGAGGAGACTCTCAGCATGATATATGCTGCTGAGATATATTTATTTATATACTTATTGCTGAGTATTTATATTGCAATCAATAGAAACATTCTGCAGAGAGCATTTTGACACATCCATGCAAGGTTTTGCAAGGATGCAGTCACTGTGTTCTCAGTCTGCCATTTCTCAAGGGATGAATGCTGGCTGTCTGACAGGTAAAGAACCTCACTGAAGAGATGGCAGCTCTGGATGAAAATATTTCTAAACTCACCAAGGAGAAAAAGGCCCTCCAGGAAGCCCACCAGCAGACACTGGACGACTTGCAAGTTGAGGAAGACAAAGTCAGCACCCTCACCAAAGCCAAGACCAAACTGGAGCAGCAAGTGGATGATGTAAGTAGAAGTTTTTGGGTAGTGTACATATACACTGTGACAGATTACAGTAGACTAGAAATCTGTAGTTTGGAGTATAAGCAACACCTAAAGCAGACAAGCCAGCTCTGATAATTTCAGCCAATAAACTGCTGCTAATTGACAGGAAACTCTGGAATCCAGCACATCTTTCATATTCATTATGGGGTATTTTGGCACTGTGGACTTTTGTGATCTGATTTAATCCATTACCTGAAGCAGGAGACCTGTGACTGTTTGAAGGTTGCTGCAGAGTTATTTGTGTGTGCATATATTCCAGGAAATTATAAATACAGGGAATTTGTTTACATTTAGCAGTCTATATGCTAGGAACTGCAACTACTGGAAAAATTAAATTTCTATTTTTTTCAAAAATTGGTATTTCAACTGTGCACAGCCAAACTTTGGACAGCTTAATATCTGAAACTAAATCACCACGGCAGCTCTGGTCTCACAGTGAGAATGCAGCACACATGGAAATGCTCTAATTATTTTCTCTATTCATCAGTTTCCAACTTAGATTTTTAAATCAAGAATAGTTACTTTCAAAGTATAATTTATGTATTTCAAAGTATATTTTATGTGTTTTAGCTTGAAGCGTCTCTGGAACAAGAGAAGAAGCTGCGAATGGACCTTGAGAGAGCAAAGAGAAAACTGGAGGGTGATCTGAAAATGTCTCAGGATTCCATCATGGATCTGGAAAATGATAAACAACAAATGGATGAAAGACTAAAAAAGTATTACACTGACTTCTTATGCTCTGAATTCTGAAATTCATGTTTTATCTTAACCATATTGAATTTGCCTTCTTGTTCTTTAACAGAAAGGATTTTGAAGTTAGCCAGTTGCAAAGTAAAATTGAAGATGAGCAGGCTCAAAGTTCTCAGCTGCAAAAGAAAATTAAGGAGATTCAGGTAAAGTCTAGGAGTTATTAATAATTTTAGTGGCAAGCACAATTTTCTTAGAATTAATTGGTATTTATTCTTAGACCATGCTACAAAAATATTTTCCCTCACATGAATAAAACCATTAATACGGGACTCTGGGTGCTGTTCCCATCTCAGGGCACTTTTACAGAGATTCTGGCTTCTAATCTTACATGACTGTGTAGGAAATTTCTTATGTGAACATTGTGGCAGGCTTTGAAAATGCCACAGATGTCTAGCCACCGAGAATCACTTTTCTAAGAAAACAATAGAATGTGACTTAATATGTCATGATCAGGACAAAGATCACCTTCTGAATGCAGAGCCAGGAAGACAGGTCTCTTCAGTGCTATTATCCCATGGTTTTTCATCTCGAAGTTCCATCCATCCTGTTTGCTGATGGAGAAAGGACACTGCGTTGTTCTGGCCTCACTTCTAGGAAATTTCTAAGAAATTCACATTCCTTTACATTTCCCAGTGACACCTCCTCTATTTCTTCAGGAAAGTGCAATTCTAAATTCTTCATGAAATTAATAATAAATTCATTCTGAGCTA
>VZTT01037386.1:46218-63222 GCA_013400855.1 Buphagus erythrorhynchus | reverse complement strand
GTGACCTGATTGCCTTCACTTTATTGCCAAAATAGTAGATGCTAATGCATCAAATTCTGTACACTTTCAGACTAAGTGAGATCACTTTGAATGAACAGGATTGCATATCCTAGTAATGCTAAAATAGACATACTTGTTTCCAACTCATCCTAAATAAAAATATCTTGTATTACACTGAAAGCATTTATTTTTCATTTTTAAACTATCACACTGGTAATTTATACCGTTTAAATGTTATATCTCAAGCTTTCAATAGGCAAATAATTTTCTGCTTTCTGTTTTCCACCAATAGATGGCAGATGAAGCTCTAGAAAATTATTCACTTGATACAGTATGAGATAACCTATAATTAGAAAGTACACAGCCAGCTGTAAAATTCCTGCTTTCTGATACCTCTTTAGATGTGATCAAGACTTAGTCCTAGCCCATCCACCTTGCATTACAAACCTTAGTCTAAGTTCAGGAATAGCTCCATGTTGTATGTAAAACTAATTTGTTTTGTCCTACTCCATTAGGTCAAACTGAAGTTTGTGCACACCAGCTTCCTCTCTCGGTTGAGAAGGTATTGTCAGTGTGGTGCAGCAGCTGTTATATTCATTCAGGGTCTTAAGACTGAGCTTTCTGTAACTAAACAAGAAAAGCTCTGCATTCATACACATGTCAGAAATCACACCGATTATAAGCTGCAAGAGAATAGCTTAAAACTCAGGCTTTGATTTCCAGTTCCAGAAAAGCTAGAAACACAAGGAGGGAGTGCAGGAGGAGAAAGAGCCTACTACACTGACAAAACTTATTCTAATATACCTCATCAAGGATGCTCTTAATGTGATAATATTATTCTTCACATATGATGCTGCATTTTTTAAAATCCATTTGCAAACACAAAAGCAGGAGGGATTGAATCTTGTTTACATACAAACTAAAAGGATATGGTGCTATAAGTCACAATAGAGTGGTAAAAAATAGAAAGATTTTCTTCTCCTCAAGTTATAATTATTTTAAGGACAACAAGTAATATGTTGTAGTCAATTAATTGTAGGATCTAATTGAAAAATTAATAGAAATGTGCATAAACCACAGGGTTTTAGGACTGCAGAGAACAAAAGGATACCTTTCCCTCTAGGCAATCTGCATTAGTAAATGTACATTATTTTTCCTGCAAAATGATTTCCTGAAATCAGTCTGCCTCATAATTGCCCTGCTGTTACTGGTAGTCTAAGTATTGATGACTAAGTGACCATTAGAGCTCAGCTGGTTCTTGTATATATCACAATACCTCCTCCAGGCTGACCGAGTAGACAAATTTGATTGCTCTCATCCCTGCATGAGATACCTTGATGATTTCTATTAATTCACTCCATTCAGTAATCCTTATATTTTTATAAGTTAATTTGGTTTTCTGAGCTCCACTTCCAAGTTAATTCTCAGTATGTATTTCACTGTATTTGGTATCTTCCACTGTTTTGCTGCAACAGCAGCAAAACATAGATAAAACCCAAGGTCATCACAAAGCACCAATGGTTAGACACTGAACAACGACGACCGTGCAGCTCAGTCAGTGAGTATTAATCACTCTCTACCAGTTATGTTGGAGAAAAGAAGGAAAAAATTCAAATTTCAAATTATTAACAGCTCTCCAGTGAACTGGGGAAGTTTGTCGGCATATATCATGACCAAAACAAATTACAAAACCTTATTTGGGATGACCAATATAGATGCCTTTGTCCTTCTAGTCCAGACAACAAAGACAAGACAGCTGTTTGAATGACCCTCTGCAGGAAAACCTTGACTACACAGGAGCCTGAACTTCCATCTCTATAACCTCAGGCAAATACCCCAAATAAGACAACATGAATGACCCCTTCAGATACTGTACTTGTCACTGAATGTGGAACAAATGGGTGCAATTAACAAACAAATTCCCAAGGGCCAGGTCACAGTATGGAAAACCAGCACATGACCACAGACTTGACAGTAACACGATCCTAAGCTGTACGTTACCTTGACCCTCAAATAACAGACAGCACATTCTATCACAACAGAACTATTAAATGATCAGACTGTCTCAAAGCTACACAACTGCCCTTAGCTTGTCTTTGCTTGGAGCCTCACTCCCTGAAGAGTAAACTTTTCATTCAAACCTCAAGCGAGAGCAGCTTGTAGTCAGTGAAACTGCAGAGAAAGGTCTGTAAACAATACCTGCTCTGTAGAGAACAAGCTGACCTTTATAGATGTTAAACAAAACAAAAAGGGTTGATTGATGCTGGGCAGTACCTTCTCTCCAAAATATTAAAACCAAGAAAGTCAATGGAAGGTTAGTTTATGAACACACAATGTGATAAATTATGTCAGTGAATGGTAGGGTAGGGAAGGGGAAAGCATGATTTGGTAAAATATTTAGGGCAAAAAGCCTGTATCCTCAGCTGGAAGAGGAAAAAGTGTGTCATGCTGACTTCTGTTAAACGGAAAAAAATAAAACCAAACCTATGTTATCTAGAGCAGGTCAGTTGCTGAAGTCTCCGTGACTCATTTTTTTAAAATTCTGATTTAACACAGTAAGACATCGTATGATTTTTAGAATAAGAAATCTATTTGTAAACTCCAACAGATAACCACAAATGTGCTACTAATATAGAAAAGGACAATCTAACCTAGATAGAATCATGGAATCACTTGTGTTGGAAAAGGCCCTTCAGATCGAGTCCAACCACAACCCAGCATTGCCAAGCCCCCCCTCAAACCATGTCCCTCAGTGCAATATCCACAAGTCTTTTAAATACTTCTAGGGCTGTCTACTCAACCACTTCCCTGGGCAGCCTGTGCCAATGCTTTATAAACCTTTCAGTGAACAAACTGTTTCTAATATGCAAAATTTAAGGAGTAATTTGAGGCTGTTTCTTCTTGTCCTATCACTTCTGACTTGGGAAGAGACTGATACCTACCTCGCTACAACCTCCCTTCTGATAGTTTTGGTTTCTGGTAGTCTGCCTGTGTCTTGTCCAGCCCCCCAGCTCTCATCCAGTGGTAACAGGACACAAGCAGTTATTTACAGACAACTACAATACTGTCTCAAATACTGAAGCAAAAGGCACAACCCCACAGCACCTTTCCAATACTGTAAACTAGGACCTAACCATGTAGTGAAAGCAATGCCCAGGACATGATTACCTTAATATAAAAACATTTATGCCCAAAATTTAGTGATGTCTTTGTCACGCTTTTCATATGCTTTAACTGTGGTTTCTAGAAGACAGCAAAAATGCCTTTGAACAGCAGAGGAGCTATCTGGCATTAGAGCTATTTGCAATGCAGGATGACTTGGAGGAAGTTAAGGATCATATTATGATTATGCAAGAAATCTGCTGAGAATCTGAGATTAAAGAGTTGAGATCACTGAAGTCAAGAGGCATTTTGATTTCAGTGGGACCGGCATCTCTCCCTGGCCTTTAAGCAAAAATACAAATCACTTAGCTCCAAAAAAATAAGTTAATAATCAACATATTTTAGGCAATTTTGTCTAAAGTGAGGAAGAGAACTCTGCTAATGAAACATGAAAGTGCAGGTACACGTCTTGGGATTGGCTATTAGGTAAGCTCTGAACAAAATTGTGGCAAAAAGAAGTGACTTTTCAAACAACTCCCAAAAGCAAAGTTATGATCACATTAGGAATCTGTGTTAAAGGAACAAAGAAGCTTGTGAAACCAGTACAGCAATGTGTAAAGATAGGAGAGAGAAATAAGTAGTTATCCAACAATAAATGCATTCAGAAGATCAGCCATAACACTTGTTGATGTGGACTGATTTTCAGAAATTCTGAGCTGAGTTTGATAGAGGCTCAGGATCACTGAATATCAAGGAGACTTTATTCCCATGAACTCTCTAACACACTGCATAGTATCCCATTCATTTTAGCTGCAGCCAAATGATGTAAAACTTCTACGTTTTCCTGGTTACAAACTAAAACTATTTACCATTGGTGTGGCCTCTGTGAAATCCATCAGGAGGTCACCTGGCTCCAAAGCAAATGTACTCCCAGCATCTGTGGAACTCTAAAGGCAAAAAAGAACCCAGCATTGGAATAAAGCATCACTTAATTTCTGTAATTTTGTTGGTTATTTTTGTTGTGTTTTTTAAATTTCTTTAAGCACAGATTGTGAAATGGATTTAAAATTTCACACCACGTGTCCTGGGGTGACTTTGTCGTGTTGAAGTGTATCCCCATTTGTCTGTTTAGGCCAGAAATAAGTTTTGTACCTTTAAGGCTGGATTTGAGAGTGAAGTGGGGGGGAGGAGAAGCGGTGGAATGTCTGAGGTGGTTGTTTTCAAAACACAGAGATAAGAGTTCCATCCTCTCATCTCCTGGACTGTGTCACCGTGGTGGACAGCAGAGAGAGCTCTCCTTTGCTTTTAGTTAGTTTTTGACTAACAGAAGCAGAGAAGTTCTCTGGAAAGTTGTTTGTTTTTTTTTTTTTTTTCCTTTTTCCTGTAATTATTTGGACCTGCTCTGGACTGGGGACCAGGGGGGAGCCCCAGGAGCTTGCACCTGCGGCCCACCAGGGCCTGGCCTGGGCATTTTCCAGTGCAGGAGGGGCTGAGAACAGACTGAGCCGAGCTACCACCACAGGAGAGAGACCTTCTGAATTTGTCATCTCTTCAGAGCAGTGAGAGGTTTTGTTGTTCGGTATTGGGGGTTTTTTTTGTGCTGGGCAGTGCTGTGCCTGTTGAATAAACAGATTTTTTCCACTTCTCTCTGAGGAAATTTCTTCCCGAACCAGCTGGGGGAGGGGCTGCTCAGGGGGGGCCCTTCGGAAGTTTTCTCCCAAATTTGCCCTAAACCAGGACACCATGTTTTTCAGATATGACTACTCAGGAAAGACAGAGAAAAGAATTATGCACCTTTAAGGTCCAAGTGAGTAATCCTGATCCGCTGCCCACTAAAGTTGATGAAAAACTGTTATGGATTTTAGCTGGGTCTTGGAGCAGGCTCTAAATACTTCCTTGTGCCACAAGTTAAACATATCACTACAACTCTGCATTAAGAGCCACTCTTAAACGTGGAATTACTCCATCTAGGGAAAACCTTTCACTCACAGCTCCCTCCTGCCCTTCCTGAACCCTCTCCCAAGTGACCTGAGCTCATTTCTTTGTGTGTTACCTTGCCACCAGGCGAAACCTGTGTTTGTCCTTCCGATGTTTGTGGCGTACACGTTTTCTGTGACCCGGGAGATGCTGAAGACACAGGTGTTGATGCTGCTGCTGCTGCCAGTGCTGGAGGAAGGTCATCTTCATCACTACCATTGATAAAAACAGACAGATTTTCTCTTTAAAAAATGCCACTGGACTTCTGACTGCACTTGTGTGTCAGAGGAGGCCCTGCTAACCTGTATGTCTGCTGTAGTGCTTTGAAGTGAAGCTCCATTTATTCTTCCCCCTGAAATGCAGCTACCTTTTCAAGTAAATTTGATTTTTTTTTAAGCTTAAAGATTCTGTAAAAATGGGTTGGCTAGGTACTTCTCATCTGCGAATGGAAATCTTATGATTATTAGGTGCAAGTAGCATTGCTATGGATTATGTATATATGCATAAATGAACTGACTAGATATTACTCCACTTTAACGTTTATTCTTTTCTATGGAGGCTGGCAGCAAAGATAAGAACAGATATGGTGACATCTATCCATGGATCTGACTGCTTCATTGGTTTCAGACAACGGTAGATTTGACATCCATTATGGAGCTAGTCTATGCTGCTATTTTCAAACAGTTTTTAAAGGAATTTGATTGACTCCAAAAAGGATCTCTCTAAAAACATCCTTGTGAGGGTATCTTTTTCCTGTCCCATTTATTCCATTTACAGAGAAAACACTTTATTTAAGATGAGATTGCACGCTTTCCCTGGGCTTTGGGCCATCAAGCTGAGCTCTTTCCATCTCACCTACTGTCACTACTAAATGAAAGCCAGTAAAGAATGTTATACTTTCATTTACTTTTGCAGAACTCCATTGGCTACAGTTCACTGGGATCAGTCAGCCCTGAATCAGGATGTTTCCAATTGTTAATTGCAATTGGATGGAGGTAAACAGAGTCATAATTTGGCCTACAGAAGCCTTATTACTGGGAATGATGTGTGAAAAAGGAAAGACTACAGATTGACAGTTCAATGCACAGAGAAAAATAAAGAGAAAAATTACTTCTGCTCATAAAACAGCACTAATTTTAACTACCAATTAGGTACTCACAGTGCACAGAAGCCTGCCATGCCAGCTTGACAGATACTTCCAGAACAGAGCTACACTTGATTTAGTGTCACTTGAAGGCAGCATGCCTGGGCAGCAGAAAAAACTTCAAAACTACATGCCATAAAGGTTATACAACCTTATGCTGGGTTGCCTAGCAATGTTTTTAAATTATGATATAAAATTTTGGTGATTAATATTATCTTTTTCAAACTTCATTTTTTATTTCTTCTGGGTAAGGGTAAAATTCAGCATCACAGCATGTACAATACACAGGTTTTATGTTGGAATGAAAATGTGAAATCTTTTGGACCTGTTGAATAGACATTTTATAAATGTAACAAGCCCAGAGCTGGGCTGTTGACCTAGTTAATCTCTCTTTCAGGAGCATATAGCCGACATTTTCACAGTCCTTGCTCCCCACTCTCAGCAGGAATTCACTGGCACCCTCCCCATCCTCGCTGGGTAAAGCTACACTGATGTATACATGGAAGTTGAAAAGTAAGAGTTAGGATGGATTTATCAGCCATCAAGCTATCAGCACACTATCTGTAAGACTGAAAATTGGCCTTCACTGTATTACTTTCACGACAATCCTTTGCTGTTTCTTCACATTTCCCATATTTGCATTCCAGATACAAGATAATTTAAATTGAACAGACTTTGAGGTTACAAAAAGAAAAAAAATTACGGCCCATATTTCTAACTAGGGAGTCCTTGGCCCCGCACATGGCCACAGCATAGGTGAGAGCTGTGGTTAGATGTGTTCATCTGCTATTCCTCACACCTAATACTGGACAACTGAAAATGCACATGGGAGCAAGACATGCTCAAAATTGTTCCTCAAAACCTCATCAATCAAAAAGTGATTGTGGCATCTTGGACAAATCCCAGTTTGGCTAATAGCTCATTTTCCTCCTAGCTTCAATTTGACTAGTTCTTCTGTTTCTTGTCCCAAATAATTATTCACTTTTGGTAATGCAGATTGTTAAAAAGACAATGTTTTTAACAGTGAAACAAAAAATAACAAGGTATTGATACTTATTAGAATCCTTTTGAAGAGATAGAAAAGTTTTCCTAATGTTGATATTTGAAATCCTGGATGGACTAACAGTTGCCATTCCACACAGAAAGCATACATATTTTTTATTTATTATGGCATTGGTATTCTTGTACTAATAAGTTTATGCTGACATTAAACCTTTTTCCCCTTAATTTCTGGTGGCCTTGCTTGTCTTTTCATGGGAGGACAAATCAACACTGACTTTCATCTCTGCTCAGTACCTCACATCTCTAGAGACTTCCAAGTGGAATGAATTACGTGTAAACGGGATGCCAAAGCCCTGTAGGCACAGATCCCTCTTTCCAGGACTAAGGGAATTAGTTTTGCTGGCTGTAGCTGTAGCAGGCTCAGCAATTTCTTCATGTGACAAACCACAGAGAGGGAGGGTGAGCTCTCTGAGAGGGAATGGCTCACAGCACAGCTTGATGCCCCAACGACTAAAGACTGTTTTCCTCATTTTGCAAATGGGGTTGTAATGAAGCCAACAGAGCAGCTTGTTCCAGCTCACACCAGGTCTTTGACATTTCATGTGGTAAAGAGGTTTTTAATTCCTAGCCCATAAGCCTGGGAAAAGGTGGATGGCCTGCAATTCAAATGGTTAGCCACTGCGTAGGAAAGGCAAATTCATTTTGTATTAAAAGCGTGAAGATTCTCAGTGATGAAAGGAATGGTATCGGTATAAGATCATTATCATGTAATTGCACTCATGCCTTTCAGAAGGCATAGCTAGAGCAATAATTAGCATCCTCTTTCATTTTCAGCTGTAGTAGGCAAAACCACAAGGATAGTGCTGTAAGTTACTCACAAACTGTACTGCCTCGTTAACTTCCTCACACGAGGAGCTTTAACCTCCTGCTTTTCTGTAGGGGCAGTTGTTGGTGTAGTTTCAGGTCTCACTGGAGCTGGACTTCTAAAAACAGCAAGAAAAACATATGTCATGCAGGCTCTACTTAAACTACTTCAGGCATATCAACAAAGTTCTAACTCATCAACACTTACTTATCTTGCAAAGTGGCAAGTGCCCATTGAAGTTCATCCTTTTGTTCCATTTATAGCTCACAGGCCGGTGTGTATGTGTGTGTACAGAAAAGGATGTGTGAGCTCACCCTCCTGTCCTGGGCATACCATTTATAGAAGCAGCCACTGGTTACAAACACAGGGTCTATGTGAAAGACCACGTGGAAATGTCACTGTTTCCAAAATACCACATTTTAACAACAAACCAGCAGTTCAGTCATGTCAGAAATATTTTTACAAAACAAATGTTTAACAAAAACCATTTTATGAATTGTGAAACCTGTTCTGTTTAAAATAGTTTTTGTTTTAAATTAAACATCATCCTTCCACAGTTGAAAGATCTGCTCAAGGGAAATGAACTAATAGATTTGATCCAAGAAAAATTATCAAATTTTTTCCAACTTGCTAGAAAAAAGCAAAACTCAGACATGTTTCAGATGCTCATTAATGTGAAATACATCTGCAGAGCTCCAGCAAAGGACAGATATGGCAATGAGTAGGTCCACCTGAAAGAATATTCTCCTTAACCATTTATCAGTAGAATTAAGTCAGGCTTCAATAAAAAAATCATGAATACTAAATAAAAGATCCTCATGACCTTGGGAGGAAACCATTTCAACTATGAGCTCGAGGGGCATGAAGACAGATGAAATATCTTAAATACTGCTTTTATTTGAAGCAGCAGGTTATGATTAAGTACACTGTATGTGTACTATAACCATAATAAACATGCCAAACATTAAAACAATTATTTGGAAGTCCTGATTTAACAATTTGTGAAATGGTATTCTGCCATCTAATCTGAAGTCAGATTCTAAATTAGTAACTTGAGCAGCCCTACTGATTGCTGATGGGACTGCTCATGCACTGAGGTACATTCCACAAATGCCAAAAGTTTTTCTAGGCTACTTGCATTGTATTAGCCTTCTAAAGCCTTAATTAGATACACATGTTTAATCTTCACAGCTGCAGATCCCTCTGATGCCCCTGTGTGTTTTAAGCTTCGTTAACTCTGATAACTTCCGAATCTGATGTCGAGCTACAACAGAATCTACTGAGATGGCACAATCTTCAGGTTATATATTCAGTTTTCCTAAAAGTTTTTAGTCTTTGGAGAGGTCACAGAGCATGAGATGGAACAATGGAAAGTAATAAAGTACAAAGGGCATAAATAAATCATAAACCTGACTACTAGTTCCACTTCTCATGAAACAATTTTTGTCAATTATTTACCTGCTATTTGTTCCCATTAATTTCAAGAAGTTAATATAAATAGCAGCAAGATATTTGTATCAGATATACTTCCTTTCCCCAGTTCAAATTTCAGCATCAGTCATTTATATCACAGATTTCTCAATTATATTAATGCAGAACAAACCAGCCAGATCTGAAGACCTTTTACTGAGTTTGTAAGGCTATTAGGCTGGCAAATAAGGGGAAGATAAGTAAAGGAAAAAAAAAAAAAGCAAGCCCAAATCATCTTTTCTAATCTTGAATTCAACATATCTGACCTGAAAATCTGTGAATCAACATCATTATGAAAGCTCCCAAGACCATTTTGATCAAGTCAGACTTCAGATTGGAAGACAACACTAGCTCTTCTTTTGCTGAAGCAAAGGTAGATTTTGGCTACTGAAAAAAATTACTTGTTAAATTTACCCAAAGTGATTTCCAATTGAAGTCTGACATAAGCTGGATAAATATGTTAAGACACATTAAACAATGGATAGTCAAATTCTGAAGGAGTGTAAATGAATGTAATTATTATGTCATTATTTTCGGCTCAAATATATTAGCTGACATTCTTGCTCTGTATGAATGGTCGTCACAACTTTCCAGTAATTTTTTAAGAGGGTACCTTACAATTTTTAAACCCTTTCATCAAATCAGTGAGAGTGGAAACAAAAAATAGTGGTATGAACTACATGAGTTGAATAACATTTCATCAAAATGATAGCAAGCACTAATGGTATGAAGGGGTTCAAGAAACAGCAAAGTATAGAACAGGAAAGCTGGTAACAAATCTATTTCCAGGTCATTGGTGCTTCCAGTTTCTCAGGACATCATTATAACCTGTGATGTAAATAAGTCAAATACTTTCACATAAAGGAAGATTTTGAGTGATAATTTCAGCTCTTTCATTATGCTTCATTTTACAAAACCTGTGTATCTCTTTTGGAATATGGTTCATAATTTAAAGGAAAAAAAAGAGGAAGAGGTGAGGCCTTTGAAGCAGTTATTTTGGTTGTCACAATCAAATATTTGTTTGAAAAGACGTTGTGCAATTTTGTAACTAAAGCAGTTTATAATGATTTCAAAGCAAGTTATAAAACTCACTTATCCATATGAAAAATTTTAAAATTCTAAGTCTGAATTAATGCTGAAAAAAAGTTTAACATGAAAAATTTCACTCAACTGTAAATAAAATGTTTGAGATACAAATAGCATCTACTCTCTAATCTAATAAAAATATGAAAAACTTATTATTTTCCTTTGAGTGCTGCAGATTTTCAAGTAGGGAAAAAATAGTCAAGTAAACATAAGACACACCTACCCCTTTTTCAGTCACTGTAATTTCTCAGATAAACTTTACTTATGTTTTGTATCATACCAGGAAAGTATTCCACTCACTTACATTGCAAAATCAATACCATTTTAAAAGCAAAATCTTCTTTCCCATTATGATAAAATTTTGCCATAATTTCTGTTGGAGGATGGCGGCAGCAACTACCTTTCCCCTGATATTTATCAGGCCTCTGGGAGAGACACATGCAGCATCTATTGTACATTTTGAGAAGCTGCAGGTTAGCTAGGATGTAAATTGAAGTTCCCCCTGAATGAAAAGGAGCTGTGGCAATACCTCTACCCAAAGAAGCCATTAGCACAAGATGAAATGTTAGACTAGTCCTACAGAGCTGGATTTTTGCCCTCATTAAAACCTTGCTAGGTTACCTCTTTCCACACCAGACTAAAAATTCCACAGCAGCTCCTGTTCCATCTCCAAACACTCTTCCTCAGTCTGAACCTACTCAAAACTGTTGCTACTCTCTCAATAGCAACTAGATGCAAGAAGTTCTCAGCTTGATCAACCCAGTGCCCGATCTGTGTTTTAAAAATGGCAGGCCTCTAATATCACAGAAACTCCTTAGAAAAATCTCATTGATATTCCAGGGAAAGTAGCAGAATAACTTCTGTTATTATCCTTTGATTTCTACAGCCAGAACTCTTATATGGACAGATATTATTTTTGAAGAGAAGCCCTGTAATTATTTCAATTATTTAAATAGAGTGATTATGTGCAGATATCACCATTTCAAATTTGTAGTCCTATATAAATTACACAGCTATATAAACTATTGTAGTTCTGTACAAAGTATATTGCTTGAGGAAAACCAAAAGTATTAAAGGATCAGTGGGACTCAGAATTAAAATGAAAAAGAAAATGTACAGTGTATTACAGTTCCTTTAGAAGGCCCTTTTTCAATGTCATTAATTCATAAGAAACCTTTTCCTGTAACAGTACCCAACCACTACTGCATATAAATGAAGGTACTGAACCAAGACAGAGCTATTTAATGACCTGGCACCTCACATAAAAATCTGTCACTTCCTGGTGAGAATGACAATAACAACCACGAATGTCAGCATGCAGTGGCAGGTCATCAGAAACTGCCTGTGCACTGAGAGCCCCAGCACAGTGCTGAGCCACAGCCAGCACCTCTCCTGAACTAGCTTCAGCCTGTTCCACAAGCCTGCACAGCAACACAAACACGACCCAGAGAGAGATCACCTCCCCAAACCCAAGGAATCTGTTTTGTTCTCAGAGCAGCAGCTAAGGAGGTGACTGAAACCAAAACTGCTCACAAAAACAAACAAACAAAAAAAAATTAAAAATTACCCTGTGGAACATTTCAAGTGACCACAGATGTGTGCTGGTTTAGGTTGAACCTTCCTTGGAGGCAGAATGCATGTGCTCATGCTGAAGGATTCGGGGTGTCCCACCCCACCTCGGCTCAGTTTGCAGGGCTGAGGCTGCACTGCTCCTGCACCACCCCTCTGTGTGCCCTGCCTTCCTTGTCCCCTGCTTAGGTGGCTCTGGGCAGACCTCCAGACTTGTTTGAAACGCGGCATGGGCAGTGTGGGATCAAATGACTGTCCACCTAATAAACTGAGCAGCATTAATTAACTTCTCTTACCTTGGACGATCCAACTCAGGATTTTAAAACCACCAAAGTCTGCTGGGAGAACACACTTCCTGCATTTGTCTTTAACAGATTTTATCCTCTTTGCTTCTGTTTGTGCCTGTTTTGTCATCTGAAACAATCCCTCTCCCTGTGTCTTCCCAAACTGATGCCAAGAGACAGAGGATAAAAGCCCCATGATTTACAAGGATACAGCCAGCTGCATAAAAGTTGACCTGCTTTCAGGTGCTGATTCATGGAAAAGGAAAAAAAAAAAGCCCCAGAGGCTGATTTTGGCTTCAGAATTCCCTTTGAGTGGGAACATGATAGTGAAAACTTAGGAAGGATAAGGAAGAAAGAAAGGAAGGAAAATAAAAAATATTTAATAGATGCATTCTCTTGTATATCAAAGAGAATGTATATCTTGTATATAGCCTAACAAGCTAAGCAAACACAAACACTCAAATCTTTCCTAAGCCTGTGCTCTAAGGGTTTCACACATTTCTTTTCCAAAGTTCATCTGAAGTTAAGAAACAATATGTCCTTTTGCACTTTGATAAAGTAGCTTTTCTCAGAAGACAGGTTAGCTCTTCAAAACATTGCTTGGACGTTTTAAATCTACTGCCTGTATCAAATTTTCTGCATAAAGATTTTCCTTCTTTTTGCCTCCCATACTCCCTTCCCTGTAGATTGCAGGTGTATAATAAAGATCCCTGCTACAGTTTATGTGCTTTTCTTACTCACAAATTGAGCTCTGTTTCTAGTAAAGGAAAAAATCCCCCCCTCCCCTCCATTGCCCTTACAATGAAAATGTATGTTCAGTCTAGACAAAAGTACAGTGTTCCTGTGGTCCAAGAGATAGGCAATGATGATACAGGAACAGCTTTTCTCTCACAGCTCGGGGTAATGTAAAAGGTCAACACATGGTATCTAAGGTCAAACTGAACTACAAATCCAGCCCCTCCTCACAGCAGCCAGGACAGTCATGATGAATTCTGTGCTTCCCAAAGAGCCTAGGCACAGTTTGGGGGACACAGGACAGAGCCAAAGAAATGCACCTCGAGTGGGGTATTTCATCAGCTTAACCTCATCTGAAAGGGCTGAGTGCTGCTCCTCTCTGTAGTTTGGAGGTTAAGAATACAATTACAAACAATTCATCAGCATTTGGCTTCAGGCAGCAGGTCAAAGAGGTCTTTTAAGATTCAGAATGAAGTCAAAGAACATACCTAGGTGTACTATCTGCAATCTTTAATGCAGACTGGCATGCAAAGGCTGTTCAAGAGTTCAGCTTGAAGTTATGACTTTGATGCAGAAATTACTGTGTGAGGTTCCTGCAAAAAGCTAGAGCAGTAAATCCATTAACCTGTCCGTGGACCGAGGCCAGGGTAATGTGTATTTAGATATTTGCTTTATTTTTGGAAATGTTGGTTGAAATTTTTCAGTTGGAGAATGATTCTTTATTTTTATTTTAAGGTAAAGACTGGATGAAAAAAGGAGCTTTTTAAAAGCAAATAATATTTGTTCAGAAGAAGCCAACACAGGTAATGATTTTAGTTTACCTGGATTATTTCAGAATATATTTAGAAGAAGATATTTAAATGTAATATTTCAGACTCTGCCTCACAGAGTTAACTCCATTCTGAGTTTAAGAAAAAGCAGCCTGCTTGAATTCACTGAAGTTCATGCCATGTAAGACTAAGCAATAATTCTTGATCAGCTTCAGTTCTGAACTTCCTGAAAGTTCTTCTGGATATATCTAGTTTTCTAGGGAACTAAAGTCTTCAACTTGAGGAAACAAGTTGCCCATAATCATCCAGGTACATATCAGGTAGCATGAAAGCTACCCTGACATTCAGTGGAAGTATATGTATAAAAACAGATACTGAAGTGCTAGTTTCAGATATAATTGTGTACAGATTAGACAAACATCACTACACTTTGCACCTCGCTTATACAGTCATATTTTGAGAGCACCTGCAGAGAGCAAGAATTCTCTGAAAAACATGGTTCAGGTTCAGACTGCAGCAGGTAGTTATCTCAGAGAGTAAAAAAATGACAATTGAAATGTTAATATAGTTTGTGCAGGTGAGGACAGAGAGGGAAAAGCACAAGAGTGCAGACATTACTTTGAGAGACGCTCCTTCCTTGATGATACATGGAAGTTATATTTTAAAAGTATCACTTCTGTCACAAAAGGTGTCAGACATTTTCCCACAGATTGAAAGGCATCCAGACTCAAAGCCCAGTGCACCTCAGAGGCACAAGCCACAGCACGTTCATCACAGTCTGTATGAGCAAAGCTTCCTCTGCAGTGGGCATTCAGAAGAGCGCCTGAGATTACCTCTCCTGATTCATCTGCACCCCGTAAAACTTGATATAATTTCATGTTTTCCACCCTTCTTTTCTGGTGTGCAGCATCATCAAGCTCTATGAGATAACATTTAATTTTATGTTATGTGTTGAGCAGCTCCTAATGTAATTAGTCTCAATGTAATGGTGTAATTTGGTTTTGGATGGGAAGATTTACAAAGAAAATTAGAATAAATGAATGCACAAAGCACCAGCTGGTGCTTATACCTACTCCCACATAAGAAGAATATTGCTATTTGCAATCCTATGAAAGATGAGATAATTTGGATAACAAGGATCAACAAAGGGTGATGCAGCAGTTGGTCTAAACAGAAAGAAATCCACAGACAAATCCTGAACCATGTGGGATATAAACCCTGCCAAAGCTGGCAGTAACCCAAAAGCATATTTTAAAGGGAAATAAATATTGCAGTGCATAAATGTACCACATGGTGCATGACAGCAAGTGGCAACAGCAACAAGAACAGTAATAACTGACCAGCCAACTTGAGGGCTTCAGCTGAAGAGGGCTCCTGACTGACAACTGAACTTATGTTTACACTTTTGATCACTATTTTGAGGAAGAGACTGTCTAATCTCTATCCTGTATTTGGAGTTTTCAAAATTCAGATAGACAAAGCCATGGCTGACTTGATTGTTGATGACAGTCCTGCCTTGAGCCCTCATAAAATGAAGATGAACATGTAGCAGATGAAGAAGGTATGAGTGTTTATATGTACCAAATGTATCATATCTGAGCTTTCCTGAGCAGCACGTGAACATATCAGCAAATCCTGTTGCTAGGTAATTCCTGTCTAACAAATTTTATTTCAGTTGCTTACCCAGCTTGTTTAACTTTGGGCATTTTTACCAACATTTCTACTGTTAGATTTATCCTAAGATTAAAACTGAGTTTGGCAAACAGGCCTATGTCCAAAGATGGCCAGTATTTTGCTTTGCCCTAAGTAGTAGCAATTCCAGACATCTGGACTATTTTGGTATCATTCTTAACTCTGGAATTCCTTAAACCAGTACAGCAGAATTATAGCTGGGCTTGCATTCAGATATGTTTGAAGAAGCAAACAAAATTTTTAAAAAGCGCAGACCTTTATCTTAAATACAGTCCAAATCTGTATGTGTGAACCTGCATGCACATGCACACAGATATCCATGCCATAGGCTTCTCCAGGTGGTCACAGCCAGAAAGAAAACATACTTCAAAGAGTTTTCAGGAGAAATTAATGTATAGGCACTGGGGAAATTGTACAGATGGTGCTTCTGTCTGGCAAAGCTTTGAATAAGAAAACAAATTATCTTGATGGTGTTCTGTGGTTAGCCATATATTCCTTATATTTAATAAATTAAGCAGGCTGGCAATTAGGCAATAAATTTCTGTGAAGAAACTTCACAAGTTTATCTTTCTAGCATCCACCCTTTTACTGAGAAATGGGTGAGGTTTATAAAAAGATGGAAAGGTGACTTTGTGATTCACATTCCCTTGATATGCTGCAGGAGAGAAACCTCCACGTCCCCAATCAGAAGGTGGAACACACCCCTGATCAAGAGGAAAGTGACCAGAGGTGATAGGAAAGCTGCTGACTAAATTTTTCATTTTTCAGTTTTGTGTAACTCTTTACTTCCTTCATTGTTTCTGGCAGACCCTAGAACCTTGATCTCTCAAGGCTAAAAGAATCAAATACAAAAAAATACTAGTTGGTGGAGGCACATATGAAAACTATACTTAAGAACATTCAGTAATCTCAAACCTGAAATAAATTAGCTATCTAATCAGCAAATTCTCCCACAACACTTCTCCCTCAACATTTCTATCTGGAAACAGAGACAGATACCTGAGTGTAAGGAATTCTCTAACAGATGGGAAAATACCTCTGCTGCTTCCTCATATTCCTTTCTGGATCATTTTCCACCATAAAAGAATCTTTTACAATGTTAAAGAAGAAACTGATCTGTTAGAAAGGCTTTTCTAGCACTATTTTAAGATGAATTCCACTTGTTGATCGTTAGAAGAACTGACACAATCACTTCTTCCCTTGTGCAATTGGGGTCTACATCCCAAAAGAAGTACCATTAGAAATCCTTGCAAATTGACTGCCATTACAAATTCCAAATTAACTCAGTGTTGACACAAACACATTTTT
>VZTT01037386.1:13335-31220 GCA_013400855.1 Buphagus erythrorhynchus | reverse complement strand
CTATTTTTGTTCCTTAAACCTTTTATTTGGGTTTTTTTTTTTTTTTTTTTGCACCAATGGCATTATCTTTTGTCCACAAATTTCACTTAAGAAGAATCATACATTTTAGGTTTCAGCCCCTGACTGGGAAAATAACTTTTTATAGTCATGCTATTTAGCATCAGTTTTCAGTTGTATGGCATCATTAAAAGAGTATTTTTGAAACAGGCTGTATCTAATGTAAACATTATCCAAGCAGTGAAAATAGAAGCTTAAAATTTAGTTGAAAGCACATGAACAAGTAGGAAAACAAAAGCCTAGCTAATACTTCACACTTAGACATCTAAAGCTAATCCCCTGAAATAAAGGTTGAATTTGGATATATAGATATTATCATTAGAAAAATCTAAACTCCAGTTTCCATGAGTAGTGGGTAGCCTCAGAAAACTCCAGAGGTTGTTCTTTCTAAGCTACAAGGTAAGTAAAAGCTACAGTGACAAAACAGAGATTTCCCAGGGCCATCTTTCCTATTTTCTCAGCCTCTCTTGGCTGTATTAATCATGTCAGTTAGGATAAATTTCCTACTTCCATCATATCAATCATTTTGAGTTACCTGAACAAACTGCAGAGCAGCTAGAGAACGCTATGTCAATGTGCATACTTGACTAAAAATAAAGTGCTTCCTCAGGAGGAATGATAGGATTTCGGAAAACTGGTGAAAGCTATGCCAAAACTAAAAAAGCAGAGTATTAAACACAGATTACCTGGGCACCCACTCTAAAAGCAGCTTCCACTTGAGCTTTGAGGATGTTGCACTTCAAATGGTCAGGAACAGATGAAGGTGACACAGGGGCATGAAGAGTCTTCTCTGGTACCTTCTTGTCTTCAGCCTGTATTTATTAAAAAAGCAGTGACATACATTAAAAAGATAAGTTCATAAAATTATCAAAGGTTTAATTTTTACTTATAATAACTTGATTCAGCAATACTGGCTAAAACTTCCATTTTCATCCCTGATAGATACATCTTAGAAGTTTTCAAAATATTTAATGACTTGATACTATGTTCAAGACAAGAATAGCCCCAGGGAAGCCTGAGTAATAGAAGCAAGAAAATGATGAGGAATGAAGATACATTTAAAAAGCCCAGCCAGGCCCTGGAGTGGTTGCTCAAACCTGTGATCACACTGAGAAAACAAAACATTGTCTCAAAATATCCCACAGAAGGCAGAAGAGCAAAAAGTTCAACTATAGTGAACACTGGGTTTTTACACCACTCTTAAAATGCAAAGCTTTTCAAGTTTAACCAGAGAAATATGAAGGAATTTCCACTTAATTGCAAGCCAAGCAAAATCTCCTTCATCAGAAGGAGAAGAAAAATCAAGGAACTTTAAACATTGCTGATGCTGTTTCCATTTGATATCAATCCTTTACCTAGGCAGTGATCTCAATCAGAAGTTTTGGCCTCAGGACAGCTAGTGTAGTGCCCTGGCTAGACATGACCTAAAGGTTTTGTGCCTTGAACAAACTATATCCAGCAGAAATGCCACATTAATAAACTTCCCATGAAGAAAAGGAAAACAAAAAGAAAGACAATATAATACTAATGTGTCAACGAAGAGAGTATGATGAGACCAGGATTGTAAACATGAACTCTTTAACAATCAAACTGTAATGTGTCACATATTTTTAGAGAATAATTGGGCAATGGCATAACAACCATTGCAAACTTCCCTATTCTTCCTGGAAGTGACACCTGAATTACAGATGAGTAACAGCCTAGATTGTGCCTTCATCTTCTGCTCTCATGGCTGAGAAGGGTGAGTGGTTGTATATACCCAGACAAAACATGTAATGCTGTCATTCAAATTTCAGCCATTCAGGTACAATGCATCAGTACACCAGGTCCAGTGATCCTGGAGGTTCATCTCTGCCAAGTATTTCAAGACAGAACCAATCAGGTTTTTTTTTTTTGCACTGAAATTACAATATGATTAGCCCTTTAACTACAAAATCTGTCTCCTTTATCCTTCCTTCTGCCCTCCCCCATGGCATCCCACTGGCTGATGGCAGCTACAGTCTTACTGACTCTTTTCTCAGGTCCTTGAGCAAGCACAGACAAATGGGAATATCAAGATTCGGGGGACATTTTCTGCAAGTGGAGTAAGTCACAAAAGTAATTGTGTTGCCTGAGGAAACTGTTCAGCAAACACTGGGGAGGGAAAGAGCCAAGCCTTAGCAGAACTCTGTTGAGACTGCAATCTATGTGTAAGCAAAGTTGGTCTTTGCATCCAGCCTTTTGCATCCAAAATGCCATAGCTGCCAGGTATGATTTTGAACAACTGTCTGTTAAAGGACTGCTAGTCATGAGATTTTTTTCTCTGCTGAATTCCTAATAATTCTTACATGTTTATTTGTCAAGCTACATTTACTTTTTTTAGAGGAAGATATATTTGGACTTCCCATTCTCCCCAGTCTCCTCCTAAGGGGAAAAGAAAATACATAAAATGAAAAGTGACAGTGTCTAGCTGGAGCAACTTATGGAACTGTAGTCATCTATTTAGTCTTGAATATAATATATTAGTTTGGCAAGTATATGAAAAAAAACCACCAAACCCAAACATGAAATATTTGATTCCCATAGGTGTCTTTTCTAGGATACTCATGAAGCTGAGAAGTGGAGATAATCAAAAGGACAAAATTATTTGTAAAGAAAGTGCAGCTTTTACTTCACTGATATTCTTGGTTGACAAAGTGAACACATTTTTAAAAGGCTGTTATTACTGCCAACTTTCATGTGTATTGATTTCTAGCAGCAGGAAAAACAACACATTAAGAAGTGGCATTTCTAAAGGCCATGCAAAATCCCACCTTTAACACTGTACACTAATTAAATAACATTTCAGTCAAGCAAGATTAAACAATTGTATTTTACTTGCTATAGCAAGACAGTCAAGGCTTGTTTAGAAGACAAGCTTGTTTCATAACAAGAAATGTTCCCAAGTCCCATCCCACTGTTATTTAGATGGATATAGATATTTTTAAGTCCTATTGTTCTTCCTCTACTGCCCAATTTTCCCACACTGACCAAGAGGAAGATAAAAGCTCCCAGGGCTGCCCTGTAGCTGGGCATCCTCAAAAGATCTAAATCTCCAGCTGTATTCAGTATTGTGCAGCTGATTCCATTTAATGGATCCTCAGTGTGAGATTTGATGTTCAAGTCTCACATTGAGATTCCTGAGATCTTGTCCAAATACTGATGGTGGCTGACCTGGCTGAAAGAAAAAACTGCTGCTAGAAGGTACACACTTCTCAGAAGCCAATCCTGGGTATTCAGTTCTGCTTTAGTCCTTGCTTGGGTCACACTTTAAGCGTTTCACCTTCAAGCAAGCAAAACTTGCTTTGCTTGCACTGCACCAGGAGCAGCAGCACCTTTAGTGACTGGTCACACATGAAGAGCAGACACTGCTGCAATTGCTGCTCAGCCTCATCCTGCCCAGCAGCTGCTGAGGCAGCAGCCAAAGGCCACCACGTCCCCCTGCCCCAGTGGAAATGCTGCCTGCACATAAACCACACATGGGGCTTGGGAGAGCTCACCCTGACCCAGACCTCCTTCAGCTGCTGTGTCAGAGCCTTCTCAGGCAGCCTGCCTTGGCAGTGACAGCCTTCTCTGCCACAGAGCAGCACATCCTGAATCATTGCTGAATTCTGCTCTCCCACAGCTGATTAGCTGAGACTATTACACACAGAGTCAGTGGCACGGAGGATCCAGATGAAATGTAAACTTTTATCACAGCACAAAAGCAGCGCCTCCTTGTTGCAGACTATTAGCTCTTCTAAGCATCTGTATAAGTTCCTATTTTTCCTTAATGTCACTAATCTTTACATACAGCTCATTCATCCCCCAATTTCACTCCAGAGTATAACTGTCATCAAGAATGCACAAGAAAATATTTCATGGCTGCAAAACCACATGCAGAATCTTCTGTGGTTCATTTCACTAGTTTATAAGAAAATCAAAGATCTAAAACCGTCTGTATTAGGAATCTCTACATGCTATTGCTACAAGAATGAAAGCTGTATTCTACTTTATTTTGTTGTATAATAAAGAAATTTTATACTTCCAGAATCCTCACTGCTCACAGCATAAAGACAGCAGCTAGGTATTCATCTGTTGAGCCAGGCTGGCAGTTATTAACAATTTTTAAAATTTATAAACTCAGAGTATTCTATTTGGAGGTGATTAGAATGCTAAACATGGCAGGATGTTTATGAAACTTCCTATTTTACCATTTTTTATGATGCAATTCAAAAGAATCCTAGATACCCCTTTCAAGTGAAAGTCCTAGAGTGAAACTTACATTTGGAAAGAGATAATATTCTTGCTTAGAATTGCAATTCAAACTCATCCTAAAAGGTTTATAAATTGAGAAAATTGGATACCTGATAACACTCCAGTTTTCCATGTCCAATTCTGCTGATTTCAGTAATAGCAATGTGTTTGCATTTTTTTCACCATTAATGCAGAATTTTGTTTTTCCATAGAAGGAGAATACTGGGGAATTGCATTTAAATGGAAAAAGTCAAACAAGGTCAGATATATACAATTAGAGGCATTTTTTTCTATTTGTAATTGAGGTCTTACATTTGCTTTTTCTCCTCTCAAACATTTACTTTAAATTCAATTGCATTTGCTGATACTAGAACTGAAGGCAGATTTGTAGAGTGTTAGATAATGATGACACTGACTTTGGTTTGCAAAGCTAAGTGAATATGAAGTACACATACAGAATATAAAAATAGTTGCATGAAACACAGCAATACCACTCCTGTACATAACATTTCCAAGCTCTGCTTTAAAAGGTTCATGCTTTGTTCCACATCAAACTTTGTACCAAGAGCAAGATTCATGATCTTGTGCCTCTGTGGATTTATTGATAGCCTCTTCTTAGCCAAACAGCATGTTTAAAACATACATTTAACTGGAGATAACTGAAGAATAGAATGAATATTTTCTTTAGGGATGCAGGTCTATTTTTGTCGCTAGTCATCACTACTAGTGGGAGGTAAAATTTTAACAAAGGCAACACAAATATATAGGTTCTGAAAGCACATGAGCTAAGTGAGGTTTCCTGGGACTCAACTACATCTACAAATGTGCATGGAAATCTACAGACTCTTTTGCCCCTTTTTCACCAGGAAATTTATAGCTTTTAACCATGTGACAGCTAACACCAATTACAAACAGATACCACAATGACCTGTACAATTATGTGTTATTCTTATTTGAGGCAACGCTTACCAGCAGAAACCGTATCTTCTTTATTAGAAAAAAAAGTACAATTCAAAAAACAGACAAACAAACCCCTCATTAAGCTGTCAGACACAGAATATTTTCCTCAGGTTAGCTATTAGTTGGTTTAATGAACGATATAACTCCCAATAAGTCTTGTTATGCTTATATCCTCAGAGTAAACCTCTTTAATTCTCGGTATCAAATTTATTCTATAAAATGCTATTGCTCAATATTATTAAATCCTATCTCTGTCACTGCAAACTTCATGACAGTCTTAGTGGACCATGGTAGCCATGTTTCCTGGGATAAACACCTTGATCCGTGTATCATACAGAAGAGCCTCAGGAACATCAACAACCTGGGTTTGTTTTGTGGGATTTCTTAAACTACAAATGATTTTTGGAACCCCAGTGGCTCTGGGCATTGCTGTTATTCAGGGAGCAGGTAGTTCAACAGATTTTTGCAGGTGGTATCTTTGGGAAGCAGACAATCTGTGTAACAGGGCAATCCTATAATAGAGTTTTACCCTGCTAGCAAAAGGCCATGAGTTCTGGGCAGAGTTTGCAAAGGCTCATCAGGCTGGCTCTGTCTGAACCTTTCTCAATCTGCCTGCAGCTTTGTTCTACTAAGTTTAGCTGTAGCAGCAATAATTTTATATAGAAAACAATAACACCAGTATTCTTTGTAGAATAAGTTATTTATGACTCTAACACAAACATGTAGTTTAAGGCAATGTAGGACTGATATGAAAACAGGGGCCTTGACAAGGGAAGACACAGGACATGGTGTAGAGGAGCACTGATATGGAGTGATAGCACAAAGGGCACTGGGGACCCATGGCTATAAACAGCTCACCAATGGCCAGTTAAAGTGCAGACCTGAACCTGGGAAAAATTGGGTTTAGGGGCAATAAAGACAATGAAGACATCATATATAGCACATATATGTAAAAGCCACCACGTACAGTAAATTCGGGTGTCATGCAAAGATGTAGATCAATGAAGAAAGAGCAAGATGTAAAGGCTTATTTGAAAACATACAAAAGAACCCAAAGTGTATTGTAGAGTGAGGAGAAAGAAGAAAACATGAACATGGCTGGATAGAACATTGGAATAGGCTGCCCAGGGAAGTGGCTGAGTCATCATCCCTGGAGGTATTTAAAAGGTGTGTACATGTGGCACTGAGGGACATGGTTTAGTGTTGAACTTGGCATTGCTGGCTTAACAGTTGGACATGATGGTCTGAAAGGTCTTTTCCAACCTAAATGATTCCATGATTCTATGACCATCATAATTCTCCCTCTGACCCCACCAGAATGAAATCACCAACCTTAGGATCCACAGGTGTAGGGAAAGGGTGAGCATAACACCAGGAAAAGAGGTAAAAACAATTTGAAATGTATTATTATTCTTTCTTTTTATGCAATAATTACAGCTGGGCTAATAATTACTAGACTCCCATGGTTTCAGAAATGCTAACAATACATTCTTGGCTTTATATTTTACACACACACACACACACACAGGGCAACGGGGGATGGGAGAACATATTTTTCTAATGAAAGGCTTCCAAGAAGAAAATCAGAAAAACATTCACAGCTACAACACTTAGGACTGTCTGTCTTGGAGATTAAGGAGTCTGCTAGCACCAAAGGGCATGAAACACAAGTTGAAACAGACTTTCATCATTCAGTAGGTGGACAGACACATATACCATACCAAACAGCCCTGGAAAAGAGCTTGGACACATCCATTCATCATTCCCATGAGATGAAGTTTGCTGTAGCAGACAATCAAATTAATTAACTGCAGAATCTAATTTACCCAGTTTCTTGCTAATTCTCCTATGGGTCGATTATTAAGCCTGACAAATTCCAGCCTGAAAGCACTTTGCTTGAAAAAAATAACAATTAGCAACAGGAAGGGAGGGAGTGAAAACTGGGACTCCACAACAGATGTGAAAATGGTTGATTTTTTTTTAAATCAGAAATAGAGTAAATGAAACAGCTTTGTTACAGCTTCATTGGTTTTATTTAAGCATAATATTTTGGAGGATGCAAGAGTAGGCCATAAAAAGCACTTAGTAGACCAGAAATCAATGAGTGGTGCAGGAAAGAAGTTAACACTTCGTTTTTTTTGCTAGAAACCAGACACGTTGAACACTCATTAAAATCTGTTTGCTGCTGGACTGGCTAGCTAGTTAACTACCATAGCCAAAGGAACTTTAATGGCCCCACTCTCAGTTAAAAATTCTTGTCACAGTTTGGGGTTGTTCAATCTGGTCTAACCTGCCTTGTTGCCTTTCTGCTGGGCAGTGCTCTACAGCATTTCAGCCCAATGTTTGCAGCATGTCCCTCTCTTTCACTGGAGAAGTCATCTGCTGAGGCAGCTCCAGGCTCTGCTCAAAGCTCAGAGACCTGTGGTTTGTTAGTTTTAGCTTTGTGAGCTCTGTAAACACATTTCACCAGGATCTAGGTCAGACAATGGTGCTTGAAGAAGAAACCACAAGCAAAAGGCCAAAGGAACTTCAGAGTGATTTGGTGATCACAACTCATAGCCTGTCACGTAAGGGCTGGATCACTGAAATGCTTTCCAGTGGTGACTCTGGGCCAGTTTCAAGAGTGTGTACAATTTTCAGATTGCTAAAAACAGTAATTTTAATAAATTTTGAAGGGCTGGCCTCTTTTCCATTCACATGGTAGCTGCTGTTCATGGGAATGCTGCCCAGTTCTTAAATCCAAACCCTCTATGACTGCCAGGGGAGGGTTTTCATTAGACAGCCCATGTCTCTAGCCTTGCCTTCTGCTGAGCTTCTGCCAGAAACAGAAGCATTTAGCAGCTCTTGATGCTCATTACAAGACTTTTTCATCAGCTAAACTTTGACTGATGGCAGATTCATCACAGCAGACACAGGCTGCATTTACTGTGCAGCTGCATTTATTGTGAAGCTCTGACTTGTTATGATACTGGGTTCTGCTAATTAGTTGTTAAATAAATAATCCATCTGACTGTGGACAAGATTCTAGAGCTGTCAGGACAAACCAAAGAAAACCTTTAATTATAGAAGAGCTGAGTCCTTCCTCCACAGACTTGCAGTGAATAGGAACGAGCAAGAGGATCAGAGATCAGGCAGAAATTGCAGGTACAATATTTGGATTACTTGCACAGTATGATAAGAACACCAAAGTGTTTTAAGGTTTCAGTTTATGAAAGAAGACAGGCCATAAATCTATTCATTTTGAAATCACAGGGGTACCATTAAGATCACATCTTTGAATCTCCACAGGTCATATTGGTTTACCCAATTGTGCACTGTGGTCATTGTGGAGGGAGTCCTCTCATTTCTTCACTCTGGCCCTTTAAATACGCCAAACTCAGCTCTCAGTGAGCTCAAGAGTGTAGGACAGTCCTTCAAAGCATGCTTTGGACATTGCACCTGAGCAAATGTTCTCTGCTGTGGTTCAGATAGAGTATCAGTAATCACATCTGAACTATACAAGTCTTCTCACAAGACCTGGGTATTCACTGGATGAGTCTGAGATGGAGAACTTTCCTTTGTCAAACTATGTTACTGCTTAACAAGCTTTGCCTATAAAAAGCTGTACTTATTATCAGTTGAGAATATTTCTAGAAGATGAACTTGAGAAATGTACATAGGAATAAAAGGTGACTTCTTTCCCATTTCACCCCTGTTTGTTGACTTCATGATTTATCTTTTTAATTCCCACTTGAGCTAGACAAAATTAGAACTCCTCACCAAAACCAAAATAGAAAAACCAAATAGATTTGGGGGAAACTCTAAAATATTCCATCTTCCTCTCTTCATTGAGAAATCTCCAAAAATCATGACACAGGTCATTATCTCATGACTATAGTAATAAGGCATAAGGACTGCAGTCCATATCTGAACTACACCACAATCCTATGACAAACACTGAACATGGTTCAAGGAAATCTTAATGATAGCAAATCCACTGCATTATGGAATAAATTCAATTAACTGTAATGTTGAAAAAAAACCCCAATATTTAATTTTCTCATTAGAAACACCTGGCTCACTGATTTTCAGCCTTCACTTCCATCTCCTGGTATCTCTCATCCAGAGAAGAGAAAGATTCTGCTATATAGAAATACAGTCCCTTCATTCTTGTATTTTAGGTACACTTAATCTCGTCCCCTCAGATTTTAATTTCCCTAATGCCTTTTGAAATAATATCAATTAAAAAAGGCTATTTGTAAAACTAAGGTAAAGTAATCTAGTTGAGTTCTTCCTTGAGTTGACAAAAAACTCTCAAAACACCACTTTTCTTTTAACAGGTCTGTACAGAGTCCCTGGGGGTCCAGACCCACCTCTTTTGAAGACAGTGGCAATGCTCTCATTGACTTCACAGGGTCCAGCTCAGGACCTGTGTGGTTGCAAACCACAGACCCTAGTCCAGATTCAGATTAAGGAATCACACAGTTCAGGCACAGTGGATTCAGCCTCACATGAACACAAGGAGCCACTGACTTGCTGATCTCTGGCAGAAACAGCAGGACATGGCTGTTTGGCCACCCCTGCAAAAACTGTCTCATAAAACACCCACTAACATCAGATGCCAGGGGGAGTTTATGGCACAACACGGACTCCTCATGTATAAAAACAAGATTTTTTTTTTTTTTTATCACTTAAAGTGTTATTATTTTTTTACAGCTCTGGGCTGCCTAGATGACTAACTCTTCACAACTAAACTAAAGCTATATCATAACATTGTTCCGGCAGCTTCTGAAATTTTAAAAGGCAAAGCTGATTGAAATGCTAAATCTGAAAACCAAATCCCAGTCCCATAAGAAGATGGTGAGAGGTGATTAAAAAGCAAGCCAGTTGAAGATGAATGTTGATTTGAATTGGAGGTGAAAAAGCAGCAGCTTTTGGATATGAAGTGACAAAGGTGCTCTGGCATATATATGTAGAAGTATATATGTATATGCTATACCTTGTTCATGCTGACGTGCAGGGCTGGCCATGGTCCAACTACCTTCACACTCTCCGTTTCTATTTTCTTCAGATGAGAAGTTTCATCATAAAGAAGGGGAAGTCCTGAGCTCAGTTCTAAAAGGATGCCCAAAAGAAAGAAAGAAAAAAATACAATCTGAAGGGAGGCTACAGAAGAACTGCAGAGCAAGACACTCAACTGCATTTAAAGAAACAGTCCTCAGCAAAGCATCTTCTCTGTAAGATCCTCTAAAATGTTTCATAATTATGTCTGTTGGGTCACTTTCCCTTTTTCTATTTAGCAAACAATTCCTCCCCCTCCTCCTTCTCACCCATCCCTTCATTTCAGCAGAGCTTTTGCCAGCTTTTCATAAATATTTCTCTCCTTACCTCCCCACCGCCTCTACCCCCTCTATATTCTAAAACTTAGATGACACCAGAGAGATTATTTATGCAGCCAAGGTGCCACTCTCAAAACATGTGATGTGTAAAGAGATCAGAGCATAGATTTTGGCTTCTCTCAGACATCTTTATTTATATACCAGTCTCTTTAAGACTGCTGTCAGGAATTTGCTGTGCTTTGTCAACAGAGATTTTGAGCAAGCCATTGAGACAGAAAGACAAGGAAAAATACTTTTTCAGACAGCCCTGAAAGGTCTCTGCCATCATCTTGGGGATGGTGTGGCATCTATACACATATTTGCAAGTACTCTGGGAAAAATAAACTTCATCATGTGATGATTTAATGAATCTCCGTGTCCTCCTGTATTTCTTTTTGCCATGGATTCTAGATAATAACAGTTGGGAACAATCCAGTTCTGTGGAGTCTGATTCAAAGCCTACTGAAATCAATAAAAACCTTGCACTGACTGCAGTTTGGTTTGGATCAGGTTCTTAAGCTGTCCTAAGAATATTAAATATTACTCACTCAAGATCTAATTCTACAGCTGTTTAAATATACATTAAAGGCTTTGCTGACTAGAGACAAATTGCTAAAACCAGCTTCTAGGGATATAAGCAAAAAGCTGGTTTTGGCATTAGTGAAACATTATCAGACCCTGAGGTAATAATATCCTAGAAAGGGTTACAATATCAGCATTGACCTCCTCTTGGTGGTCTTTCATCACAAGTTAGTGTTGCCAGAGTTCAGAATTTCTCAGATCACAGCTGCTTCTGTGTGTGTAAGACTGTGAAACTGCCTGATACCCTGGGAATAAATTACCACAGCCATAAAATCAGACATGATGATGGGGATTTTTTTTGAAGGAACAGAATCATTCTATTTTCCTCCAAAGAAAGAAAATAAGGGGATGGGGGGGAAAGGGGGAAAGGGCCTTATTTAAATTATTCAAGTTTGCTATTATTTAAATCTGATTTTTAAGCTGGGGTGGTTTTTTTTGGTTGTTTAAAGGGAGAGTTCTGGAAGGCAAGCAGGCCAGTTTAGCCTTTTAACTCAACCTCAAAAACAAACAAAAGAAAAGGCAAAAAACTGAATTCCTCCAAAAGGCATAAATTTCCTGAGTCAGCATTAAGTCTTGGCAAACCCAGGCTTTCATTCCAAGAAGGGATATGGCAGCACCGTGGTTTTTCAAAGTGCTGTTTTCAGCCTGAAACTCAGTCTGTGTTAGACCATTCTCTGCTCAGGGTTAGGCAAGGTCTTTTGTAGCGAGCTGCTCAGGAATAAATGATGCCTCTTTTTGAAGTGATAACCTGCAAGCTCAGCCCAGAGTTCAAGAGACAACCTGGATCCCCTCTTCCTGTTCCTCATTTGCTGTCACAAAAATTCTGTGAGCTGCACTGCCTACGTGTTGGCATTTGCTCCCAGGGATAGCCCCAGCTGCTGCTGGTGAATCTGCTCATGTGCACCTGGTAATCCCTGCACAGCCTTGCCATGCCAATTAGGCTCAGCAAGCAGCTCACCCTCTCGTCCCTGTAGGGCCAACTGCTGCTGCACAGAGTGGGACTGGGGCTCTGGGATACGCTGGGGGAAGCTGTGCTGCACCACAAGATGTGATCTGTGTACATTAGCTTTGAGGTGAAGAGTAGCACCGCGAGTACAAGAATCAGGCTGAACGCAGGAAAACAACATCATCTGCTGAGCTGCCTTCATAAACACACACATCAGATTTGTTTCACTGGATTTCACTTCCTCCAGTAATTAAAGCAGACAAATTACTTGGAATGTGAAAAATCAAGAGGTCTAGCCCAGGTTTTTCTGTTTGTTTCTGTAACAAAGTCCTGTGCTATGTGTTTGCTGGGAAACATGCTCTAGTGTTTAAAGGAACCCTGGCTGGGCACATTGTTGTTTCCCTCTCTCCTACCCATGTCCTGCTAATTGCACTGGAATTTTGGCATTTCTCAGAATAGATGTAAGTGGAAGAAAGGCAGATGCTTTCTCCTTCTCTCAGCCTGATGGTGGGTACATATCAGTGGGTCACTCCATGTTCCATTTCAGATGAATTCAAAAGCATCCCAGAGCTCAGTGATGAGTCCAGTCCCTAGCAACTGGAACAAGTCACAAAACACCTGTGGTCCCATGGAAAAGCACAAGGTAGGTTAAGTGCTGGTGTCACCTCTGTCAGCCTTATGGGGAAGTTTCTGCGAGGATAGCATATTTGCCCCATGAGGCCTTTTTGCTCTTCAGGCATTTCCACTTGAGATATTTTGGTCACAAGCACCTTCTTTCCTGAGAGTGTCCCCAGTTTAGTGACCACTTACTTCCTAGAAACACTTTCCTAGCACTGGTCTTTGCACACAGCCTGGAGCCAGACATCAGTCCCCCAAGTCCTCATGTTCCTGAGGCAGACTGCTGATAGTGTTTCCTCTCTGCCCGATTTTTTCTTATCCCACACACTGTGCCATGTCCCTGATAAACAGCCAATGGCCAGCATGCTCCTAACCATTTCAGTACATGCACTGTGAACCTTTCCCACAGGCTCTCTACAAGAGTTTTCTCAGCTGAAATAGCCTGAGCAGCATTTTAATGAAACCATTAAAACAAACCAACCCTAGTCCCCTGAGCACCAACCTTGAAAAGGCACTTAGACCCGTCACCCCACGCTGCAAATGAGTAATTCTGATTCTGTTTTAAGGGAAGTGCCCCTACCCAGACTGCCACTGCTCTCACAGCATAAACATGCCAGATATAACCATGGACTGGCTTCTCAAGGGAAATCAGCTTTGCACCTCCAGCCTGATGCACAGGTGCAACAGAGGATCAGCAGTGGGTTGCAGTGGGGCAGCATGGCAGCATTAAGACACCCAGCACAAGGCATGCACAGCTGCCTCAATAGCTCGGCTGGGAGCAGTCAGCATGGCTGCACCACAGCCTACCCTTGGAAGTGTCCCATACCTTTCCACTCCCTTAGAGAAACTGGGAATGGGCATTTGGTGTTACTGGCATTGGGCAGGAACCAGCACTGATTCTCTTCTTCTGCATCAAATAGTTAGTGTGGACCAATCTTCAGCAGACAAGGTGAAGAGAAAGATATATCTGTCTCCAGCAACAGGTGCCATACATGCCTTGGCTTCTGAAGTCCCCTTCAGAGCATGGCAGCTGCCAGACAGGCCAGGGAGGCTGCTCCCCACCACCAGGGCCAGGTTTGGGAGAGAGGGCTCACTCTCCCCATGTTTCATCTCACAGGTGCTCATCTCACTGAGCACAAAGAGAACTGCTCCTGATGTTTGCCCTTGTGCTCTTCCAGGCTTTTCCTAAGGTTATTTCTGCAATAAGGAAAAGTAGGAAAGCTGTGTGACCTGCGAGGAGACAGAGTGCTGGAATAAACACCCTGTGCTGTGTGGTTTTTGCTGTTTCTTTAATTACCTGCTGTCCTGCAGGTGGGCCCATGGCAGGGCTGTGGGGAGCTGGAGACCAGCAGCACTGCAGGGGCTGGAGCTGGGGCACTGGGAGTCAGACACGGAGTTGTGGGCTGGATGGGGGGAGCCCCGAGGAGAGGCTCAGGGGAAGCAGGGCCAGCAGTGCCCTCTGGGTCAGGACACTCAGCAGCAGCATAGCTGGCTCTGAATGAATTTCCTGGCATGCTTCAGCTCTAATTTGGGAAAGGAAAATATGGGTTGGCACACCCCCCAGAAAGGTCACTGCCTCCCACAGTGCCAGGCTGCCAGCTGGGAGAGGTTTTCCAACCCAGCCTTGCCAGCATCCCCCCACCACCTGCACCCAGCCTGGCATCCAGGACAGCCCTGCCACCGACCCAGCAGGTGCAGGGCCAGGGCAGTCCCATCCCAGGACAGCCTGCACCCCCCTCCTGCATGGTGCAGAGCAGGGCCGAGGTGCAAACACCTGCCAGTGGCACAGGAGCATCCAGCAGCCTGCTCTGAGCCTGCATGGCTGTGCCCCCAGGCAGGGGGTGGCCGTGCTCCATGTCAGCCCCATGTGCTTCCCAGCATGAAGGCACACTGGAGTGCAGTGTACAGTCAGTGGAAAACAACACATCTTCTGGAGGTTGCTCCTAAGGGAGTAGCTTCATTGAAAGCCCCAGGAAGCAAGTTGTATTGCTGCTTAGGATTCCTTCCTTAAATGTCTACAATGCCTTCCATTTTATCTCTTGAGCTTCTCTCCTAAAAACTATCACACTCTCTTAGGGAAAGAAAATGAAAGAAAATGTTTCTGATCTTCTGAAACAAAGTCTGATTAAAGTGCTTGTCCAGATAGATACCTGAGCAATACTGCTGAGGTTACAGTGAGGATCACCCAGTACAGTCCAAGACCCTGGTTTCAGGAATTTGAAAATTGTCAGATTAACTGACCAGGGTGAAAGATTCCATAATGGATAGCTATCTCAGGGTCATTTACAGTTATGAAGGCAAAAACTGGGCAAGGGAAGAACTCATTGTTTCCTAGAGACAAGGAATATAATAGATCATATCTTGTTTTACCCAGAATATGGCATTCTCACACAGCTTCAGCATCTGACACACTGCAGAGTGCAGAGATTGTAAATCTGGAGAGCAGGAAGTAGGACTGCTCAATGACAGGGATGTTTCTCTTCCAGTTCCTGTGTAAACCTACAAATATTTAGCCAAGCTCCATACCCCTTAAAAATGCCTGTACACGTTCAACATCAGAGACTTCCACCCAAACTTCCCAAAACTGCATCAGGAATGGATAGGCTTCTCTCCTCGATGCTTTCTACAAGCCAAGAATCTCTTCAAGAATATTGCAGAGATTAAATGGATTATATGGAATATGGAAGCAAGAATATTCCAGTCTTGGTAGCTAAAGCTTGCAATTGTTCCCATTATCCAAACTAAGAGCAAGATGCTGTTATGTCCAGTGCTCCAAATTTCTGCTGCCTGTGCCCAGACATGAAAACAAGATCCAAACAATGAGGGCTGAGGGCCAGCTGGACAGATCAGCAAGAGACAATAGCAGATGAGGGTAGGTTTGTGAAACTATACAAACAAATAGTAACAATAAAAAAGGAGCCTGTGCCAAGTGGTTAGAGTCAGTATCTGTGACTAATGGGGTATTTGTTCAGCTATGGAACACCCACCTAACACCAAATCCCACAACACTAGCAAACCAAGGAAATTGCAAATCTTGTCTCATTTGCACATGCTACAAAGCTAGTGAATATAAACAGGAAGCACATTCTTCAAGGAGGAAAACCAAAATTCACACAGTTTTGTTTTCTTTCCTTTGCCTCCTTGCCTGAGACAAACCTGAAAGCAGCACAGTCACTGAAATACCAGTCACTGCAGGGGATGGGTTGGAACTTACTGGTTGGGTTTGGAACTGCAGAAACAATGTCCTTACCTTCGGGGGCAAGGGCACCATAATTGGGGTGGTGGTGGTGATGCCGATGGTGGTGGTGGTGCCTCGCTGCCATTTTTGTGGTGTATGGAGTTCCACCATTCTCCTCAATGTTGAACGGGTGCAGGTCGCTGTTGTTCAACGGATAGCTACAAAATAAATTCAGTTCAAATTAGAGCAGTAAACAGTAGCACCAACTGTACTTTTGGAGAGACAGAGTGAAAACTTTCTTGGGAAAAAATGCACAGCCTTTTTGCAAATAAAAATTTTAATGAGGTATATCCTAAATCTTTACAGTTTTCCATCTCTGTGAGATTTATCTGATGAGGAAAAAGGATGCCTCTGCTTGTTGGTATGACTTTAAGATCAGAACTATTTTTGGTTTTACAAACTACACAATCTCCGCTAGAATCTTTCCTGGGATATGAAAATCATCAAGCAGAAAACAATAGCTCCTTTAAAGTGAAATTGTCTGAAGAGCAGACTAAGGAACAGTCTCACAGTAACACTACATTCCTGAGAATGTTCAGGTCTCTAAATTTATGGTGCAAAACAGCTATATAAAAAAATTCTGACTTAGGTAAAAAATTGAGAAATAAAACATTCTACAGATAACAACATACAAAATAGCACTTAGTCAAAAAAGAATTGTACCTGTGCTAGTATAACTAGTTTGGGTTTTGGTGGGTGTTTTTTGCATGTGTTTAGCTAGGAGATTAACCAATCGTCAGTCTACAATAGTTGGCAAATGGGGACACATTGACATTTTAATTCATCATCTCTAACTGAAAGGTGACAAATGACACTGCTACTTTTCTTCATTAGCTTTAACTGATGCTGTTTCAATTTATTGTTTGAAATTACAATGAATTTCTAGAAGTGGCATTTTCTCTCTGTTCCAGCAACCAAAAAAGATTGAGATAATTCTACATAGATATTGCAAACGACTTGAATGTGCTTTCCTCAGAGGAGTGCTTAAAATTTTTATAAAGTTTTAACTTATTCTATAGTAGTGCATTAGACGGTAGTTGCAGTAAATCAGTCCATTTCAACAAAAGATGAATCCCATGCCTATTTAAAATATGCTAAAGAAATTATATCTTCAGCTGCATGGATTTTCAGTTTTGCTTTTATTAATAACAGCAGCCGAAAACCTGACAACATAAAATGAAGGCAAATGGAATAATTAAAGGAACAATGAATAAATTATACCTAAGATACCTGCTACATATGTTCTCTGCAGATTACTTAGTGATTCAAAGCAAAATTAACCAGTCATCTGCAAATAAACACATCTGTATCATTTCCAAAGTTATACTGAAACACACAGCTTGGTACATCATTAACAACCACTGTCTTCCTAGTAACAGCTTCAAACAACATGAGGTTTCTGACTGGGTACTAATTGAATAATACTTTTATGCTGGTTACTTTTTGAAAGCAGGAGGTGGGAAGGGGAATGTTGTGTATATTAATCTTGGCAGGTTCCCGGCATGAAGCAACCACTGCCAATAAAGGCACTTCTGATGCCTGTTTTGCCTTAAGGAAACAATACAAATAGGTGTCTGATCCACAGGGGACAGCTTTTGTGAGCTCAGATAATCCAGGACTGGTCTGTCTTCTCAAACTACACTATATCTTTACTGCTATAATCAAATCAAGCAAGTGCTTACAGGGGAGAAAATGGTACAGGCTAATGAGATTGCACACTAATTGTAGCAGCTCTTCTGCACTTTCCCTTCAAGGGCCTTGGATTGGAGTGACATTTTTTGATTGAGAGAATAGGTGGTTTTATTCACATGGTTAAAACCCTGCTGTGAAATAAGTTTGGGGCTGGAGCCTCAGCACATCTTTTTTTTTTTTT
>VZTT01037382.1:0-14232 GCA_013400855.1 Buphagus erythrorhynchus | reverse complement strand
TGAAGATGAAGAGAGCACCTTATCTTCAGGTGAAAATGCACAAGAGAGAAGTGTGACAAATAAAATGCAGCATAAGGCACTACATGAGACCAGTGAGGATCATCCTTTTCCCCCCTAAAATACAAAAGAAAGGAGAAAAAACAGGGGCAGGATAACTTCAACAAGGGCCTGCATGCAAGTAAAGTAAACTGAGTGATACATTTTGCAAACCTAAACTTGCAACAAAATTAAGAAATCAGTACAATTCCCAGATTATCCAGGAGCTTGACATATGAACTCTTCTCATTCAGAAGGTCTCGCCAAGAACATGCACAGACACTCACAAACCTAGACCTGCTGCCTCCTGTGAATTCTCCAGAAAAAAAACCACGACAGAACATCAAAAAATGTTGGTTAGCAGACCCCAAAACAACTCCTTAGGGCAGAGTAAGGCAAGATCAGTTGATGCTGAAGATCCACAAGAGCCATCAGACAGCTGCCAAGAGAGCTGGTGGCAGGAGTGTTGGGTTGTCTGGTACCTCAGATGAGTGTTTTTCAGGGTGTAAGAGGAAAAAGATGTGCAACCCAGAAGTGTCTGATCACAGGGTGACTAACAGAGGGAATAATAACAATAATAACAATAATAATGGCCTTTTTTATACCAAACATTCCCAGCACGCCAGTCCTTGGCAGTTTCATGGAAAGGGAAGCACAGGCTCTACTTCTAAGAGCACTGTAACTCAGCCAAGGAATCAGCTGGAGATGCCTGGACCAGTTTATGATCTTTGCACTCTGCATGCACCTTCCTTTTCCACAGCTCTCTTCCTCCTGTCTATGGGAATGTGAAGCAGAACCTGCCTTTACATAACAGGGAGCAGAGTGTGAGCTGGGCAGAGACAGGGGGATGCAGCCCAGGAAAGAGATGTATGACTAATCAAGCAGAAAGGTGGTGCAGAACAGCAGCACTCTGCAATGTGGCAGGAACAGCAGCTCCCAGCTATTTAAATGCCTCCAACAAAATCCATAGACACCTGCAGCCACTGGAATTAGGCATTACATTTGTTAAGACTTCCATTCCAACTTCACTCACCAGCTTCAGGTTCTTCTCCAGAATGTGCCATGTTGGCTCCATCACTTCAAACATCATGTAATACTGGATATTCTGCACGAAATTCAGCATCCGCTGCCGCAGTGTGAAAGCACCAGCAAACCTAGGGGAGAAATCACACCCACACAGCTCAGAGCTAGCAAATGCCACGGAGAACTATCACCAGGCTTGCACAGCCAAGCAGAGCTAAATATTTCTGTCCTAGCAAATGCCTTGCTGCAGTGTGAGAGGGATTATAAAGTCACTGCAAACCATCTCTGATTATTTTCCATGGCTTTACCTCAATTAGTAGAGTCAGAGCTTTGAACTTGTCAGAGACTTCAAGTATCTGCTTATATAAACCTAAAATTCTGGTATTAAATATTAAAGCAACTTTACAAACAACTATTGAGTGAAACCTAAAATGTTAAAAATTGATGTCTCTGAGCCTGTAAGACATTTGTAAGGATTTTTTCACCTATTATTTTCTGAGCTGTGTCATGAGGTATCTAATTAGCAAGGAGACCCAAAACTGAAAATAAACCAAAAAAACAGACTGTACCACTTAGCTGAATGCAGGGAGAATTGCTTGGCTGTCTTATTGCTGATCCAAACGTTGCACAGCTGCCTTTCCACGTGCTTGCAGTAGAACATGTGTCTGAAAAGCATCTGGTACCTTGTCAGTGCTTTCCTGGAAAGAAAGGAGAAGCCCATGCAGATGAAGGCCAGTTCTGATCTGATTGACAGACTAAGCTGTGAAGGCTGAGGCTGCTCAGAGGTAAAGAGACTTTACACAATATGTTCCTCACGCCTTCTGATCTGCACTGAACCGAAGCAGGAGAGTCACATTTGCAACCATCTCAAAGAATTCCTCTCCAAGGAGACCCTCCTCCATATTTCCTGCCAGTGGCTACATCACCAGCCCCTTTAATTCCCTCGAGCTCCATGCAGGGGTCACTCACACAGGGGCTGGGAGGGAGGGTTCAGAGACTGTGGTCTTGTACCCATCGTGCTGAGGCTGCGATGGTCACCCAAGAATTCACCAGGATTTTAGAATTCACCCAAGAATTTAGCAAGATTTTTCAAGAAAGGGGGAGGAAAAGCTGTAACCAAGCTACAGGCAGCATTACCCCACCAGCAATGCACTGTCACAAGCAGATGGGGCTGCTTATTTATAGCTCCAGGACTGGATTCAGGTCTGTGCTCAGACACTTCAGCGTAGGTGTCTGCAAAGCTCCAGTCGATACAGTTCAGGAAACCTTACCAAATCCTATTTTCACTTCCATAGCTACCACCAGAGCTAACACACTCTGCTGGGAAGGAAGAGACAAAATTCCAAAAGCGTCGCGTCGTTAGGAAAGTCTCGCTGATTCAATGGAATTTTTAGAGGGGGAATTAAGGGAGGAGTTAATTGCTGGAATCCAGCAATTTGAAATCTGCCACTCAATTGCTCACGCAATGCTGCTTGTCCCATTTGCTTGTGGCTCACAGCAGCGTTTCTCCAGGGAAACAAGAGGCAAATTCCTGCAGAAAAATGAACCATTCGGTCCCTCACAGCTCAGTTAAATGCAAAATATCCTGTTACAGTAGCAACAGCTTGTATCCTTTGAGTCTGCAATCAGGGGTACTAGAAATTGTGTTTTTTCCTGCTCTCCAGCTTTGAGGAATGCTTGATTCTCGCATGGAAAACCATGGAGAGCACATGCCTGTTTTTCCCTCAGTGGATTACATCTTACCTGTTTATGATGAGGGACAGAGGCCACTTCACGATGTAGTCGAAGGAAAAGGCCTCCAGGCCACTGAGGGTGAGCTCTGTGGGCTCTGCACTGATGATGGCCTTCTCCTGCTTTGTTTCTATGGCCAATACCCTCAGGAGCTGTGTGATCAGGTCATGGGGCATCAAGTCAATCTGGAAGGGAAGAGCAGGGAAAAAATGAAGCCACAGGACACCCAAAACTACTGTGGAACAACAGGCAAGGTGCCCACGGTCAGAATCACTCTCCAGTTGTCACATCAGCTTAGGAAGCAGCAGGCACACACAGATCTGCCCAAACCATGGCAGTTCTTCTGCTCAAAGTCAGTTCTCTTCTGCTTCCACCCATTCTCACCTTTAAATCATCCTTGAAAGGATCAGTGTTGGCTGTGCTCATTCTCAGGGCTAATTCCAGCAGAGCCTCCAGCCTCGTCGTTATGATGTCATCAACAGGCTTCTTGAGTTCCTCCTCTGTCAGATCCATGAAGTGAACAAAAAAGTCCCCTTGATCCATCAGGAAATAGTGTTTTATAGATCTGCTCAAGAAAACGAAGGGACAATTGATTACTTTTCCTAAAGCCCAGGTTAATCCATATCAAACCTAAAGGAACAAAAGCAATCAATTCAACGAGCTGGCGGGGTTTAATCACAAAATGTTTCTCTTTCTGGAGAACACACAGCCATAAATAACCAGTTTGGAGACTAGTCTTTTATGGATGTCTCCTCCTCCCTACCTCCTCAGTCAGGACACTTCTGTGCAGTCAGATCACGGCTGCTGCTGTTCTTTTTTTTGCCTAGAAAAATGCAAAAATCCCCTAAGTGTGCTGCGTGCAGGCTCCTACTGCTGTCCTGAAGAACTCCCAAATCTCCTCCAGCCGAGGGGCAGCTGCCAATTCTGAGCAGAATCCTGGACTCCTCTCAATGAACAAATATCTGTGCTGATTTTTTTTTTAATCCAGCAGACTTTTGCTGTAACAGGACACATAAATTTTGATTTTCACCTGGCACCAGGGAGAGTTATCTACAGTGGCATGGAGCTTGGAAGTAGCTCTGAGGTGAGCCTGAGGATTAACCAAGTGCCTGGCCAGAGATCACACATGATAACTGCAGGCTCTGGAGCAAAAATAGGAACACAGCCATAACATAGTGTAGCTCCAGACTCCTGATCTGACTGGGCTAGACAAAGCCCTGACCTAGTTCTGGTGTGCTGATCCCAAGGAAGTTGGACCAGAGACCCCCAGACATCTTTCCCACTCAACATTTCTATCATTTTAGACTTTTTTTCCCCCCTCTTCAGGGAAAAAACCCCAAATCTTGTTTTTTAGGTCAACCTTTCTAAATGGAAATAGAGAGAACACCTTGGTAATATCCCAAGAGAACAGAGCTAACTTCAAAAATTTATGTCCCTTAGCAGAACCAATCTATTTATCACACATTTAGTAAAATAAATCCAACCTTAGGTGAGCCACCAGCTCTTTCTCCTCCATCAGGAAGTCCAGAAGAACTTTGCTGGCATAGTTATATGCTTTTTCTATTTGTTCCACGTAGGCTCTCTCTTTTAAAGTGTAGATGACCTCTTTGGCCACAGGGCAGGTGACATCTCGCCCACATTCCCGCACAACATTTAAATATTTCCCTGAAATTAAAAAGAAAGAAGGCCCCTACTCATACCTGCTGTATAGCCAGCAGGGAAACTTCCACACCACTCCCTTTAGGAGGAAGATATGCTGAGAAATGCTTACACTACATTGTGCTGAAAGTTGGATTTAGGCACCTTTCAAAAGATGATACAGAATTTTAAAACAGGCACCTGGTATCACATTTAAGGAGATTTAGAAATGGTTTTGTTTCCCTGTTGTGACAAAACATCTCTGCAGGTGGTCTGAAGCTCTGCAGATCTGTTGCTCTGCTTCACATGTCACTTTTGGGGGGGGCTTTGTACAAGGATAAGAGGCTGAATGCTTAAATTAACACTCAGACAGTCAAACCTCAGCTGCCCAGCTCCATCCAGCCAGAAAACCTACCCACAAAACAGCAGTGAGACAGACAGCTCCCCTTGCTGCTGAGCTCCTGTGTTGTTTTATTGACAGGATTTGGGGTTCTTGTGAAATCTGACTCTTCTATTGCTCCCAATGCAGCTGGACAACCCCATGAAGTGGCAAGGGACGGTGACATTTCCTTTCTCTTTACCTGTGCTTAGGATCTTGTCAGCCATTTTCTGCAAGAAGGAGGGAATCTGCTGCTGAACAACAGTGTATCTCTGATCCCAGTACTTGTCATTATAGTCCTCCTGAATCTTCTCCTTCTGCAGCTCATGCTCCTCCACCATGAACTCACTGAACAGTTAAAGCAGATGTTTAGGGGTAGGAAGGGGGACAATGAGTAGCACAAACTTTTGTAGACCTGCAAACTGGTAATGTGATCTATAAGGTCTCATGAGGACACATCCGATCAAGCATAAGGTCTCATGAGAAATAAGGTCTCATAAGGACACATCCAAACAAGAACTGAAATTAGTCTGTGTGTGAAGCAAGAGGAAAAGCATTATGCAGTGTTTCTGATGATCTGCAATGAGAAACAGAATTCTACAGGGTTCATAAACCAAGGCTAAACATTATCTGTTTGTCAGTGCAGGGGTGAGGAGACTGGCCTTTGCCCACCTTCTCACCAGCAGAAAGGCATTAATTTCAGATATTTTATCTCCAGCTTTGCCCCCATCTTAGGATTCTGAAAATGTGGGAAACAGAAATGTTGCATCAACTATGAAATACAGCAAAATGCTTCAAATGACTCTACAAAAGCCAAAAAACTTCTGAGAGGGTTGTTTCAGGCCCTCAGGTGATGCAGACTTGACAAAGCATTACAGTATTTCTGGAGTTTTGCATTTCATTTTCATTGCTTAACTGTTCTTTACCTGTATGGATCATTAATGATGCCTCTATATATCCACTTTTCCAGGATTTCAAAGTAAGGCACACTGGCTGCCTTGGTTAAATACAGGCACAGCTCCTGGGCCTGGCTGTCCCCTGTGTAATTGAAAGTCTTGTCATGGAGCAAGCTCAGAGTTGATCCTCCCATACACTCACCCTTATCCACAGAAGTAGCTGGAATTAAAAAATACCAATATGAGACACTTACATCCTGAAAAGTCCCGAACCAAAACCCTAAATGGTCCCCAGATTGGACATGCCCCCCTGAGCAGTCTGTGTAGCTGTAAGCAAGGGGCTGGACTGGGAACTTCCAGGGATTCCTTCTGGTTATTCACCCTCACAGAGCTGGAGAGGAGTTTGGAAAGCAGCTGAGGGGAGGCAGCAGTGGTGGGTACAACTGATGGGAAGGGCAAGGGCTGCAAAGGCCAAAGGCACAGAGGTGCCTCCTGACAGCTCCAAAGGCACATTCAGCCCTAGAACCTGAATGCTGTCCTCCAGAAGAAGTGCACTGCCCTCACGAGTACAATTCCCCTGGGTTTTCTTCTTTAATAAAGCAGGAAATCAAAATGAGACATGCCCTGCCTGTTTGGCTGCCCTGCACAGTTCTCACAAGCTGTCAAAATGTCAGGACTGTATTTTGGATATTTACCCAGTGAAGCCAGAATCTCCAGGGTCCTCATTGTGGGCTGGATGTAAAACCACAGCTTCTGCAGTGACAGAAGGCCCTGTCTCTGAAGATGCTCCAGCTGGGTAATTAATATCATGTATTCCTTGATTAGAGTCCGCATGGCCGCAGCCAGAGCATGGTTCACCTGTCCATACTCAAAGGAAGATTTCTCCTCTATAAACCTGTAAAAAGCAAAATGAAAGCTCTTTCAGGCAATGTAACTTGTGTAATTCTCAGGAACTTCTGCCTTCAGGACACTGTGCAGGCCCATCAGTAGATCCCGTGCTGGAAAGGACACCAGTCCCTATCCCTTATTTCCAATCCCAGAAGGGAAATAACAAGGGAAAGCTGTGGGAAGATGTTTCTTCTCCAGCCACAAGGGAACTAGAACCATTTGTAAAAGCACTGTGTATAAAGTGAGAACCAGCACACAAAGGTTCTGTCAGTCCTAGATGCCCAGAGGGGAGCAAAAAGCAGGAAATATGGAGAAATTCATAGCAGAGTGGGAAGAGAAGATAGAACAGGCAGATATATCCTAACTGCATTTTACCTGAAGTTGCCAAGGCCAAGACTGGAAAGAACAAAGGTGTGTGGGTGAAAAAGTGAACTGGGAGCACAGAGGAAAAATGGGAAGGGAAGGGAAGGGAAGGGAAGGGAAGGGAAGGGAAGGGAAGGGAAGGGAAGGGAAGGGAAGGGAAGGGAAGGGAAGGGAAGGGAAGGGAAGGGAAGGGAAGGGAAGGGAAGGGAAGGGAAGGGAAGGGAAGGGAAGGGAAGGGAAGGGAAGGGAAGGGAAGGGAAGGGAAGGGAAGGGAAGGGAAGGGAAGGGAAGGGAAGGGAAGGGAAGGGAAGGGAAGGGAAGGGAAGGGAAGGGACAACTGACCCAAATAAACTGTCACTCATTTCATACTCCCATAGTTTAAATTAAGCATGGAACTTAACACCTTTACCAATGGCAGATTCTCTATTCTCACAGGACAGCCTCCTTCCCTGACAAAAGCCAGCTCAGTACCTGGTGACAGCAGAGTAACTTGCTGCCACAGGAAGAATCCTGGTCACCAGCTCCTTGATGGACAGGTCCAGGTTTGGATCGAGGGAAAAGGCTCGGTTCTGCCTGCCCACCAGGGCCTGTGCTGTGATGTACCTTCCATCCACGCCAATCAGAACGTACAGCAAGTCCTCCACAATCATGGATTCCTGGGAGGCCAATGGCAAAGTGCCTGTTTCCAAACAGGAGACAAAAAAAGGGCACAGTGTGCCATCATCCACCCCTTTCAGTCTTGTACCTTGCTCTCCTGGAGAACAGAATCTTTTGCTCATTTTTACTCAAATCCAGTTAACAGGATCAGACATCCAATGCCTGTGGCCAAGAGAACACCAGCCACACTCCTGATGCTGATCCTTCCACCCACAAGGGCCCAGTTACTTCCAACACCAACAACTTCCCCAACCTCCTTGCCACCAAAATATTAAAATACCCAGAAAACAGCTCAAATACAGTCACAAAGAAAAAAAGTGCCAAGTTTTGCTGAATGTGAACATCTGAACAGCATTTCTGAATGAGAACAAAACACTACAAATTAATGCAATTTTCCCTGTGTTTCACATACCTATTGGTACTGTTGTGTCAGTGCTTAGACTGGTGCCAATTAAGAAATCCCCAATAAGTGCAGGTCTCTCATACACCCAGGATGGAAATACTGGAATGGGCTGACCAGAATTCTTCTTGTTCTGCTTATCCCGGAGGATTTTTCGTGTAAGCTCAAGAGGCTGTTGGAAAAAGAGAGAGAGTGGGAAAGAAAGGAAAAAACCAGGAGACTTTCAGAAGTCCAAGAAATGTTTAATTTCAAGTAGAAATTGACTGCAAACTGACTGATGGACTTGAGAACAGAAAGAAGAATAGCTGGTATTTCAGTAGTATGGTGTAGGGTTTAATTTCCCAGTACCAACTAGTCTATTTGCCCCACTGCTGCAAAAAATGCTTACTTTTTTACACATTTGACCTTTTTATGTGGGGGTACATCAAATAATGCCTTTCTGCACCTGTCCACACTGGCCTGGGTGCTGGGGCACACCCAGGGAAGCAGAATGGGGATGTGCCCAACCACCAGGCAGCGGTTGCTGGTTTGGAGAGAGCACCACATGAAAGCAGCAAACTCCTTCCAGAAGCACCAACATCCTATTCCAGGGGCACTGAACACCTCTGAACTCAATGCCAAATGCAACCCAGACAAATCCACCCACAGAGAGCTGGAAAATGATGGAGTTTTTTGCTCTGAGTGGGAGTTGGCGAAGGAAGTGAGCTCTTGAAGACTGAAAGACTTTCCACCCCCAGCTCTGACATTAAAATAAATGGAGTGCAAGATCAATCATCAGCTGGGGAAGCTTGTGAGATGCACAACCTACATGAACATTTGGAGCCTCAAGTGCACAAACACAGGGCTGATGAAGGCCATTTCTGAAACTCCACAGATGTGTGTATGTGAAAAGGGATATGCACAGGCTCATTTCACTTTCTTATTTACATCATGTGTGGGTGATCTGCTAAAAGGACCTCGATTTCCTCTGCTCCCCTAACAGAACTGGGACTTTCATATGGAGAAATAGGAAGCATCAAGCAAGCTGACAGCAATTCAAAGGACAGCTAAAACCCACATGAAACTGCAAACCTCAGTTTGCTGTATGAACATCTTCTGCCTGGGAGAAGGGCAGCCACCAGTAGGTCTTCCCAAATGGCAGGCAGGAAAAATTACTTCACTGAGACAGTGGTTAATCACTGGAACAAGCTCCCCAGAGAAACTGTGGTGTCACCACCTCTGGAAGTGGTCAAAACATGAGCAGAAATGGCAGCTGGGGACACGGTTTAGTGGGCATGGTGATACTCAATCCAGGGTTGGACTTGATGACTTTCTGATTTTATTCTGTAACAAGAGGCAGGGCACTTCTGTTGCAGTTCAACCAGCTCTAGTTAACTGGCAGAGGTCAAAAAAGTCAGTATTTTGGCTATAAAGAACACATCCACCTGAAAGGGAACACTTAACTTTTCCCACCTTGATGAATCCTGGACCAAAACTGGTCCAAGCAGTAACTCCAGTCACTGCATGATCTCTCTGACAGTGCCAAGTAATTCCAGGGCAGATGGCACAGCACTTGTGGCACTGGTGACAAAGCACACGTCTCAGGGGCATTAATCACTTTCTCTCTGCAACTCGAAATTTAGGTCACTGTCACTACAGGCTTCAACAACAGCCTGGAGAAAAACTCCCATGGCTGAAAACACGGCCCTCAGGTGGCACCTCAACACCCCTGGCACAGGGGGGCAGTTTGCCACTGTCATGCTTAGGAACCTGCATGTGACATGGTGAGCAATGGCAGTGCCAACACCCATGGAGGGAGATGAAGGGCTCGTCTCTGAGGTCCACGAACACCTCCAACTCCATTTGTGACCCTCACAGACACAAGATTTGTGTCAGAGGCTGAGCAGACCTAACACTTCCAAGGAATGTCCTCCTGTCCCAGCCTTTACTGACTCAACAGGCCCGAGCACCAGCCCATCAGGGCCTTTTAACACAGTTCCAGCTCTTTAAGTCTGAAGAGACTACAAATGGAGCAGCAGGGAAGCACAGATCTTGGCTTGTGATGGCATTCCAATCCCTCTGGCTGTGAATTGCACATCCTAGAGAATGGCACTTCCAGGTCTTTCCTCTTTTAGCAAGTTCACACATAAATCCTAGTAAGATCAGTTATCTCACTGGAAATTCATCTTCCCTTCATGATCTAAATCACCCACTTGACTCAGATTGTCTGTGAAGGATCTGGATGAGTCAGGCCCAGTGCCTGTGCAGTATTTCAGTGTATGTGGGACAAGGCTGGTCTCACCACTGCTGACAGGGTGAGGGATTGGACCCTTTGTTTAGGATTTGAGTTCTCAACCATCACATCCGTGTAGGGCCCTTCAAGCCCAGAGGCTCAAAGCATGGGACATGGAAGGTCCATCTCTCTTGCCATCGAGGGCCTGAAATGATCTGAGGCTTGTCCTGTTAGATTTTGCTGACTGGACATGAGAAGGTACTATGGACCTCTGAGCATCTTTTCCTCTTTCCCCTTTGTCCAAGGAACTCACCATACAGTGTTGCCCCTCTGCCTTCTGCAGCCAAAATATCCTTATCTTGACCCATGAGTTTTTCACCATATTTTTTCCCCCTCCCTGTCCTGTTTGTCAGGTCAAGCCACCACAGTACAGTTTTTTATACGAATAATGACAGAAAACAGAATTTGGGGTTTAAGTAATAAATTGCCTTTTTGCACTCTGACCTCACAACCTACTGCTGCTATTAAAACGTTTAACTGTTTGCTAAGCCTGTGTCTCCAGCTGGTTTTCCTCTTCCTTTCTGTCTTTTCCATGATGCCAGGTTGCTCCAAGCCCTGTCCAACCTGGCCTTGGACACTTCCAGGGATGGAGCAGCCAGAGCTGCTATGGGCAGCCTGTGCCAGGTTCCTCACAGGGAACAATTTAACAGTGAATTTAACCTTAGAATAACCGCAAAGGATTTAACCTTAACTGACTGGAATAGAAAAAGGCCACTCTTACTAAGAACAGCACCAAGATTTAATATGATCTGACTAATAAAAGGCAAGATTTTGTGCCCAGAGCTTGGGAAGGGCTTTGTACCTGCTGTGCACTGGAGTTGGCTGTGACAGTGCCCAGCTGCTTGCGCAGCTCCTCCAGCTCCTGCAGAGACATCTTGGAAGTGGATGAGGGGATGGAAAAATTCGTGCTGCTGCTGGTGGCTGCGTTTGCTGCGAGCTCCGCCCTTTCTTTAGCATTTTGTTGCAGGTAGTGGAGTGTCTGTACACAGGCAAACAAAGAAAAGATTTTGTGAATGCTGGGCAGCACAGTCTAAAGCAAGAAACACATGACCATACCCTAGCTGTACTGAATCTAACACAGATCTCTCTGTCCCAGTTTTCCATGTCTTAGTGAATTATATCAAGAGGAGCATAACTCTCAGTAAGGCTTTAATAACACAGTAAAAGCTAGAACTGGTTATTTGTTGATTTCTACAGATTTCACAGAACTTTACCACCAGCTGTGCTTGAAATCATTGCATTGTTGCTACTCTTCCACACCCAGTTCTAAATGAGGAACGAACCTCTTTGTCTTCGGTGAGTTTGGACAGCAGATAAACTAAAGAATCCAGATGTCTCGTGTTTTTAGACTTCAGCTCATCGTACTTCTTTAAAAAATCTTCAGGAGTTCGAGAAAACTCTGCTATTTTCACCTGTAAAACACCACATTAATATTAAATGGAGTTACAATCAAAACTAAACAGAATCAGAGCACACATGCAGCTCAGGCTACAAAGATACGAAGTTTCAGACAGAGTTAGAGACTTCCTGGCACTTAGGGCTTGAGTGGTGGATTGTTTTTAAAAATGAAAACAAAAAGCAGTCTTATAGCCATAAAAGTATGTCTGGTCATGAGTGCCAGGCTTTAATGTCTAATATTTGTGTGATATTCAGAAGAAAAAAGTCAGGTGCTAGTCACATAATTGCATTTTATACAATTTTCATTTCATCATGGAATCATAGAATGGTTTGGGTGGGAAGGGAACCTCAAGGTGATCTTGCTCCACCCCCTCTGCCACAGGCAGGGACATCTTCCACTGTCCCAGGCTGCTCCAAGCCCCATCCAACCCGGCCTTGGACACTTCCAGGGATCCAGGGGCAGCCACAGCTTCCCTGGGCACTGTGTGCCAAGTTGCCACCCTCTCAGGGAACAATTTCTTCCTGATATCCCACAAAACAACCTCCTTCTTCGAACTTGCCCCCACCATAGTCCTAACAGTCATTTTCTCCCACCAACACTCAAGGATTCTTTCCCCGATCAGACTTCACACTTCACACCCAAAACAGCAACCCCAGATCTGACCACCCTCTCTTTTTCCCTTTTNGGGCCACCTGCCCTGGGGACACGGGAACCAGGGGTCACCCCACTGCTCCCACGGGAAACATCCCTGCAAGGGGGACGCTTCTGGAAGGTGGGGATGTTTGGCTGGGACAAAGGAGGAGGAAGTGAACAGAACAGGGAGGGACCTCAAAGCCCATCTCATCCCAACCCCTGCCACAGGCAGGGACACCTTCCACTGTCCCAGGCTGCTCCAAGCCCCGTCCAACCTGGCCTTGGACACTTCCAGGGATCCAGGGGCAGCCTGGACTGCTGCAGCTCAGATAGCTCCAACCATGAAGACTAAGGCTGGGGGAGAATCTTAAGTTGGGGTTGGCCAACTTAAAATCCCAGCAGAGAATTTTTTCATCTCAGAAGGCACTGGTTGGTGTCCTGGCAGGCTGACCCTGCTGCTGCTTCTGAAATCACCCCAAATCAGTTTTCCCCAAGTTTAGGGGTCTTCCTATTCCACTCCCCACTTTATTAACTTCACTCAAACCCTGCAGATTATTTAAATAATGACTTTAATACTGATGCAGAACCCTGAGATGAACTCAGCAGGTCAGAGCCCGGTGCTAAAAACACCCAGGTTGTGGAGTCAGTCCTGAAATGGGCCATTCACATAACAGTTGGACTTGATGGTCCTTGTGGGTCCCTTCCAACTCAGAATACCCTGAGATTCTGTAAATCAGAAGTACGACCCTGAGTCAGGAATCACAGAAATAAATAAGGAATTTCATGTGACACTCTGCACAGGCTGTATCAAGCAGATACAATGCAGATCCATGTATCAGGCACAAGGACACACTTTTGTTCTGCCAAGATCATGGAATCACTTAGGGTGGAAGGGAGCCCTTGGTCTAACTCTCCACTCAAAACCGACACAAATTAGAGCAGGCTGTTTAGGGCCTGGTCCAGCCCAAGCTTAAATCTCTTTAAAGGCACCACCTGGGGCCCTGATCCTACTGGGATTTCCCGCGGGCTGAAGTGCCTGGGAGTCAGGGATGTAGAGAATGCAAAGAAGCTGCGGGAGCTGGGCTGGCTCGGCCACACACGAGGAAGCGCCTGCTGGGGGCACCGGCACAGCCGCAACCACAGCGGTGGGATCCGGATCCCCATCCCCGGGACGACCCGATGGGCCCGGGCACGGCTCCCAGGCACCGGCTGCGGGTCCCTCTGCCGCTCACCCGGAGCAACCTGCAGGGCCGGGCAGCACCTCAGCCGCGTCCTGCTCCGCCCCGTCCCATCCTCCATAGCCCACCCTATCCTACTCTATCCATCCCACCCCATCCCATCCCAGCCCATCCCTACCTGCCCGCCCGGAAGTGCCGCCGCTGGCGCCGGGAAGCGCGTACTGCACATGCGCAGTGCGTCAAGCGGCGGAGAGCAGAGCGCCCCGCGCGTGCGCAGTGCGTCAAGCGGCGGGGAGCAGAGCGCCCCGCGCATGCGCACAGCGCTCTGCGATGCTCCCGCTGCCGCCGCGCCTTCCCCTCCTCCTCCGTGAGGGGCTCCCCCCGCTCCCTCAGGATCCCCCATCCCCGCATCCCCCTCGGCCCACGCCGCCCTTCACCTTCGCCCCCCGCCGCCTCCGCCTCGGCCCCCAACACCCGCTCTTCGAGGTGAGGCGGCCCCGCGCCCGGGGCTGTGTGGGGGCCGCTCCCAGCGCGGTTTCCCCCGGAGCAGAAGGGTTTGCGCGGTGCTTTGCAGCCCTGCCCGCCCGCCCACAGCCGCTCTCTGCTCCTCTCTAGGATGGGGACGTGCACAGGCACCTCTACCTGCAGGGCGTCCTCACCAGCCTGGAGGAGGTGGCCGAGAGACCCAAGTAAGTGAGGCGGTCTCGTCGCCACAGCTGCGGGCGAGCTCCGAGTCCGC
>VZTT01037379.1:35759-75288 GCA_013400855.1 Buphagus erythrorhynchus | reverse complement strand
GGGTTAGTTTTGATTTGGTTGACAATTTCTTATGAGACTCTCTTGTATTTTCTAGCTAAAACAGTAGTTATTTTAACTGAAGTGTCTTAAAAAGAAGAGGCATCCCAATGTTCTTTATGTTGCAGCTTCACAGCAAGGTCGCTGTTTTTTGTTACCTTTGGTCTAATTTTTCACCAAGTGTTTTATCACTGCTTCTGGCAGATTTGTTAGTTTGATGGTGGATGTGATATATTGAAGGGAAGCATTTTGCATTCCATTTGCCCCAAGCACACTTCAGTGCACAATGTAATAAAAAATTTAGTTCCAAGATTTGATTGATTTTAAAAATAATTTCTTTAAGCACTTAAAAGCACTGAACATGGTCCCATTAATTTTAGAAATTTGGTAGGGTGATTTTCCTACCTCTTTGCCACCAAAATATACTAATTTGCAGTTAACTTGTGATAATTCAGAATTGCAGATAAGAACACAAATACAAGCCAAACCAGATAAGGTTGATATATTGTCATTGCTCAAGGTGAGAGAAAAGCAAAATTAAGCAATGCCATGCAAAACAAATAGGTCAAGTCCTTTCAGTTTTCACAATCAACAGTTCATCTGATAGAGAAGCTGGAAGATATTTCTTTATCCTGAAGTACCTTTCTAAGAATAAACCATTTGGGAGGATGCAGAGCTCTGCTGTAGGGTTATATTATCCTTGGAGATCTGAGTTGCTGTAACATTCTCCAGTGACTCTGGAGAATGGTATCAGCCAAACGTATTGAGCCAAGTCTGCAGTTTGGCTTCAGGTGCAGATGGTGTGGCATCCAGTCAGTTTGTAAGGTAAGCATGAAAGGAGCTGGTGTCAACAGATGTTCACAAATGAGGGATTGAGTCTGTGGTGCTATTTAGGAATCAGGCCTTGATTTAGGAGTTAACTGCAGATGGAGATAAGGAGCTTTTAAAGGGTCATGGAGTTCATGTATTTCTAGCCTTAAAAGTATGTGAGCTGGGGAAAAAAATTTACTGAGGTATAACCTTCATTTTTATTAATGATGAATTCTAATCATAAAAAATGGATGGAATGGGAAAAAACAGGGGTGTGAAAAGTATGAGATGACATTTTTGATAATTTCAGTACTTAAGGACTACACCTCTCTCCTTGCTGTCAAGTGATCACCAAGAAAAATTATTCCTTGCACATGGCAAGTGAATGGAATGTAGAAAATGTGGTCAGTGTAATATAGTGGGATTCCCACCAGCTGATTTACTGCAGATATATTCCTGATACTAAATGTATTCCAAAATGGAACTGTGTTATTTGTTGGCTTGCTGAGTAGTTAGTGAATGTGTGTGCATTATTTACATATGACCATTTCTCACTGTGGTACCAATTGAAAACCTGACACACCAAAAATCCTTTTCACGCAAAGTTATAATTTGATTGCAATATTAACTCACCTGCATTGGAGAGCAAAGCAGGGAAAAAATGTGCAAAGGACATTCGGCTTAAGAATTTGATTAATATTTGAAAAGAAGCTACTTTTAAAGTGTACTGATACTAGAAAAAATACTCCAGTTGTGGAGTACTGGAATTTAACCAGTGTGTATGTAACATATGGAATAGCATCTCCAGTAAGACTACTCTACATCTCAGATAGTAAAGCATGTGTCCTACTGAATGTAACAATTTCTTACATCAGTAGTGAAGCATAGTTCAATACAGAACAAAAGATGATTCCTTACTTTTAAGGTATCTCTGTTGCAGCCTGCATACCTTGAAAAAAAAGTGGTAATAATAATGGAGGGAAGCTTTCAAAGGTAAAAACAATGTTATAACAAAACGAAGAGATTGAATAAAATAGGGAGTAAACTGATCTAAAGGGAAATCTTTTGCTAGAGGTGAATGCTACAGGATAGCAACTAAGGCATAAAGAGTTTTTAGTTATTAGTCTGAAGTTATTTAAGAAATGGACAGAATGTCTGAAAGACTAAGGGACCTGCAAAAAATTTTGGAAGACCTCATTTCACCTTGAGGAAAGAAGGACACAAATATTTCAATTTGCATGAAGCAACAACCCAGATGGGATATGCTGTGAATTCTGCAAGTGGTAAATTATTGGCTTGTGGCATAATAATTTAAAATGTTTCTAGGAAATTGACATTTTCCAGGCAGTATATGAGAGGCAGAAGAACAATATATCTGAAAAACACTGGGGCTTTATTCCATGGCCGAACAAGAGCTGAAGGAGTTGCTTGTGACTGTGAAGACTGAATCCACCTGCACCTGAGCCAGTCACCCTGGACTCACTACAGGGTCAGTGGAGGCAAACAGGCTCACTAGAACACCATCCTCATTTCAAAGCACATGCATGTACTTTATCTGATAAACCCATACACTTGTTTGCAAAAATCCAGAGTTAGAGGAAATGAATCCAGTCATAGGTACCAATAAGTCCCTTGAATGGTGAGTGATTTGGCTCAGTACAAGCAGTTTCAGAGGCTAAGTTAGGCTCTTCAGATTTTCAATGCACAGGACTGTTAGGCCCCCACAGCCAAAGCTGGAAAGACTGTGTTGATATTTACTCTGGTGCTTGTTCAGAGCACATTTGCGCAAGGTTATATGTGCACAAAACCGAGAAGTAACACGGAGCTGCAGTTGTCTGGTAGGGCTGACACACATGAACAAATGTACACTTAGCCTTTGAAGGAGCTTCTAAACTTATCTGTGGAAGTCAATCATTATCCCAAATTACCCTGCTGACTGCAAGTGAGCCCTAAGACAACATTAAAAATACTCCCAGTCTGATACACTGCCTTATATGTGTCTGTGAGGTTGGAAACAAGGAGAAAAGACACCTTTCTAAATCTCTTCTTGCTCAGATGGCAACAGCACCTAAGGCTTACAGACTTTAACCACAGACCCATCTGTGCATAAACAGCTCACTGACCAAGTCTAAGAAACCCCTCAGTTCGGTTCAGTGTTGTCCTTTCTATCTGTTTCCTATAACTCTGTATATTAACTTTGTCTCATTGGTTTTGTGTCTCATTGGGTTTTGTGTCCAGTGCTGATTACCTTTATTCACACTATGCCTGGCACTGTGTATGGTTGGTAAGTCTGTATTCAACTCTCCTTGAAGCTTCTGTTCAACTCTCCAAAGCAGCACTGTGGCGCATGCCAAGATGACAAGATTTGTGGCAAACGGCAAGATGACAAGATTTGCAAGTATGTGAGATGCTGCACTTAATAAAAACAACAGAAATCTGTGGCTGAGCAGAACAACGTGCTGGTGTTTTGACAGCTTACTGCTTTCATTTCCTCTTCAGTGTCTGAGTGCTGTTGACACCACCGTGCTTTAAAGAAAAATACCCACAGAAGAGGTTTGTATTATGAGATTATTATTTACATGCTCAATGTTATCTATCAGACCTGTTTTCCCACCTGATGGAACTGATTTAGGACCCAGTGCTCTCCACCCTTTTATCTCAGTGGGGCTGCGTGCCTGCACGTTGTTGGGGAAGGCAGGGGCCACCCACAGAGAGCAGCCCAGAGGGAAAATGTGCCCCTGACAGCACCCAACCCAGCAGAGTGACCTAGGTGTTGTATTGCAGCTTCTGACTGCTCAGCTCTCCTGCACTCTCTTCCTAAATGGATAATAGGATGATCAGAGCACAGGGATAGTTTTTCCATGTTCAGCTCCACAGTTCTTATTCCCTTGCTAAGAGATTTAGGGTAATCTGTAAGTCTGCTCAATACTTCCAACCATAATATGAAGCAGTGATCAGAATTTCAATATGTGTGTTACAGTTTAATTGGTCTGGTCTGTGTGTCTCAAAATGGTGGGAATTATTGCTTAATCCTCAGTACTAGAAGAAAGGAAGCAGAGTCAATGGGGATTAAATGTGGTAGCCAATAAAAGTCATACCCTATGAAAATATTACAATTAGAAATGAAAGATAGCCTTTACAGATAGCTTTCCTTGAGCTCTTACAAATGTTTAGACAGCCTAATCTAACCACATATTTAGAACAGCTATTTTCAGAGAGACCCTTGTGAACTGTGCTGTTAGTTAGCATTCTTGGCCCAGGTTAGCAATGGAAAATATTTCTTATCTGATTTGGCTGTATTTATAAGTGAAAGACACGTAAGATGTATTTTGTCTTTTGAAACATTTTTGATTTACAAAAAATAACAGTGTTCATAATATATCAAAAAAATTGCCTGTGAACATTTACGTAATTGTCTTTGATGCTAGGCTGCAAATCTTTTGTAAGCAATTTATGTATAAAGAGCAACATCTTTTACATATGTAATCTATCTTTATATAGCTAGCTTTCCCCCTTTTTATAAACTGACTTCAGTGTCTGGGACTATAGACAAAGCTCTGTCATTTAACCATGAAGACAGCAATTGACAGTCCAGCAACAGGCCATAGAAACCACATTTTTGTGTAATCTGAAATGATCTTTCATATCACAATATCGCTGTTTCCAGCCATCCCTTTGAAAAGTGAGGAAAGGAAAAATGATCTCATATAAAGTCAGAAGTTCAATATTTTGGCAAAGTTGTACTAAAAATGTGCAACTTAGAATTCTCAGAAAGGACAGGAGGAAATAAATTCTCCAAGGAGTATATATGCCCTTTTTGAAAAGGGCACTCTTGATATATTCAAATTTCAGATTTACTACATAAAAAATCCTATATGTGGCTTTGAAAAATGGTATTGATGCTTAAATGGAGACAGAGTGACAGTGAAGATGGATAGTTCATGCAACAACAAAAGATTTTGGGCCATCCTTTATATCCAGTGTTTGAGAAAAGGTTGGTTGCACATATGTGTCTTAAAGTAGAGAGAAAATAGCCTTCTTCTAGTCAACACTAAGAAAGAGTGAATCTGAATGTATTCAAGGGGAAAAAAACCTTCTCGTAAGGATTTTAAATGGATTGTAAGAGTAACATAAATATTTCTGAGCAAAATCTAAAATTCAGAAGTGTTTAGAAAGAACATGCAACCTGGTTCCTGTATTGATTTCCTTATTTAAATGTCTATTTTATTCAAAGATCCTGATGATGCTAAACAAAAACTTGAATTTCAACATAGCATATTGACTGGCAATGACTGCTCAGTTTGAGGACAAGGTATTTCTGCCCTAATGATTGCAGTCTGAAGGACATTTCTGCATAAGATTTAAGATGAGGGTTGCTGACATTGTTGCCATAAGCCATAACTATTGGTTCATCACCTTCCTGACACATCCTTGCAGCCTTTGAAGTATAAATTTATAAACCTACTTTCAGTATTTTAGATCAGAAAGCTCCTAAATATTTCATAATGGTCGTGTCTTTCATAAATTGGTCAAATTTTTCTTAATTTTTACGATACACATCAATCCTTCAGCCTCTGCATTAATTTTAAAGTTGGAGTTGTAAAGGGGAGCTTTTTTTTGACATCATCAGGATTAGTGTCACCTGGACTGATCATTTCTTTTAAATGTCTTTTGCCATTATAAAAATCTAACTATCCCAGAACAAAGTCCCTTTCCCAAAAATAGGACAAAAGGACAACAATAATAGGTCTACAGTTACACTTAGCATGCTAACTATTCTCCAGATGAGTTTCTTTTGTCTCTGGGCTACTTTTCCAGCCTTGGGAAATCTTCTGTGAGACTGTAACAGGGAAAGAGTGTCTCTTTGGAGAAGCAAAGTAGACGGCCTCAGTCAGTCATTATGATTATTCATGAATCTACATCATGATGGGATCCTCTCACCCTCTGTCTCATCTGATCTTTTGCTGTGCTCTGCTGTCTTTTATGCTGAGTGCTCCTTATTGTAGACAGAAAAATGGTGGGTGGAGTGTTATGCATGTCAGAGAAATATTCTGACTGTGAAGTCCAGCTTGGCAGAAAGAGGCCTGAATAATTATCTATTGAAATGTGTTTATTGTATTTGCTTTTGTCCCTCAATGGCAGAAGATAATTAAAATCAGGGAAGTATCATCAAGTATCCTTGCTTGTATCAAAGGCCAGTGAAGATTCAGATCTGCCCAGAACAGAGCACATGTAATAGCAAATATTTTATAAGCCTCAGGTAGTAATATGAGTAATAATCCTTGGACTACTTGTAGGATTTTGGATAAAAGAAGAACAGGCTCTCTCCCTGAGGACAAGACACTTGAGTCCAGAGCACTCCAGGCCACACCATCAGGATTGAGTGCAGCTTGTCTGAATCTGGGCAGGAGCATTTGGCCAGACATCTCCTCTAAGCTCCATGTGATGCTCCTGTGGCTTTAAGTAACAATTATCCCTTTAAAAAGACTTTTTAAACATTATTATCCTTAATGATTTAATTATTAGATCATAATTATGCATTTACCATGCCTTGGGGCATGGCAGGAAGACACCTGTGCATGTTTGAAGAAGCAAAGCCTGCCTGTAAAGCTCTGTGTGAGGGGAATCAGGGAATCCCCTTGCTTCAGCCTTGGAAAGAGATCTCTGCAATGATCTATTGCCAGAACCACACCTGGGTGTTGCCTTGGAGTGAGCTGAGCAGAGTGGCCCAAAACAGGACCATGGAGCAAGGTAACCATGACTTATAGCAGAGGAGCAGAGATCCAGCACTCAAACTCTGCCTCTCTTATATTTAACAGTCTAGAGATTTTCTTAGTTCCCAGTCAATACTGAAAGAATAAATTGATTAAAATCTGCTTACTGGATTAAATTCTAATTTTTATTGTGTCTTTTATGGAGCCTGAAAATATTTTGCAACATCTTCAGCTTTTTAAAATCTTGTCTGCTTGAAGGCTGTTACTGAAGATATTCTGTCAAACTGAAGGGATCAGAACAGCTAGAATTGAATATTTAAGTACATTTAGGTAGAGCACATCCTGGGGCTTTTTTTCAGTGTTTCAAAACTTGTTGAAAATTTGATATTAAGTTAACTATTACTGTTTTTAACATGTTGCAGCAGCGATCTATTCCCAGAGAGCTTTTAAGTAATTAAGGTTTAATTTCCTTTGGACTCATTTCTGCCTGTTTTCTTTGCTATTTTTTTTTTCTTTAAATAAGTAACTCCTGTTTCAGTACCTAAATAGTGTTCACTTTTTTTTTATTGGAAATTTTCCTATAAAATTTCTCCACTGTGTTTAAAGAATAACACAGCAGTTGATATGGACTTAAGAAAAAATATCTCAATATTTCACTTGGTTCTTGTCTTTCCCCTTTTCTTTTAAGCAGCATAGGTTTGCTTTCTGTTCCCTGGCTGCCCTCCTGAACCTGAAGGATTTTGTTATGAATACCCTGGCCAAAAGGCAGTGCTGGAGGCTTGAGTTCACAGTATATTCATCAAATACCAACAAGAGGGTAATTCCCAGATGGATAAGGAGGTCTCTCAGAGCTCTTGTGACATTATAAAACACTCTGGTTAAAACCTTACAGTTTATATGACCAAGTGAACTCTCCTCCTCTACACCACTGCTACTGGTGGGGGATCCATCAGCTTTCTGTGTTAGCTGAACAGAAGTGCAGACTCTTACACCTTTAGCAGATGTGGGGACAGCAATCTCATCCATAGGAAAATAAGTGTGCATTGGGTGTGACCAGCAGGCTCCAAGATGAATGAATGAATGAATGTCAGGGCACTCCCTGAGCTGCTTCAGGACACCTCCTCTCCTTTGAGAAGCCTTGATGGCCCCTGGTCTTCTGAGCCCTGCTGTCTGTGGTGGATGGGCATTAGAGATGAGCAGTTTGCTTCACACAGTGACTGGCCAGGTGATGGTGGGTCTGAAATGTTCATTGGATCCTGTATGCAGCAGAGCTGGAGCAGCACTAACAGTGTGGGGATGAAAACTCTGTAGAAGAGCCAGTTAGCCAGGCCATTTTTATTTTGTCTTCAATGGGAAATATATAGGGTGAGCCTGACAAATTGTGTTTATGCTTACACATTATTGATAGCAGTAGGATGTAATAAAAATAGGGAGTGGTGGGTTTCTTGTAAAAACACAGAACTGCTTTTGTGTTTTAAGTGTCAAGAAATCATCCTATTAGAGCTAGAGATGAACTTTGCAATATACACACTTTGAAGCATACATTTGCTTATCTAAACCTTCAACAGAGATCTCATCTATTTTCCCCTGCTGATGTCAGGGAGCTGATTTGTCCTTTTACTGCCCTAGTATCTGTGAGTGCCAAAGCAGCAAAACAAAATGTAAATAATACCCATTTCATCCTCAAACTCTAAGTTGCACCAAAAGGGTTTATTTTCATATTACTGAGCTGTTGTTACTCTAAAGTGTCCTCAGATAGGTATAAGTCCTGAAACTAACTTTCAGTGCTTTGCTATAGCTGTGTGCACACTTTTGGGGTGTTCCCTGAAAGGACAATTATGCTAAACCATGTACTGGTTCTCTGACCATCTGCTATGTATGTACATATTGTGCCAAAGATGTGACTTCAGGGTGCTGCAGAAGTAAGTAGGGAAATCACCTTTAGAAAATAAAGGTATAAATCCCTTTATTATCACCTCTTTGCTATCCTACTTCCCACAATGTCATTTCAGTTATCCTCAGACTTGTAATAAATTTTTCTGCCTCTGAACGTTTTAACTTCTACTTCTCTGTCTGATTTGTCTGATCACTTAGCAGCCTTTATTTGTGAAAATATCTATATGAGGAGCAAAAGTCTCTGTTTAGGAGAAATTCTGGTCAAAGACAGTTGTTCCTAAGACGTTTTAATACTGAAAGGTCCTACAAAAAGCTTCTTGGTGTTCAATGAATACAGAAAGAGGCAGGGAGGGTGACTACAGGTATCTTTATGCTGTCTTGTGTGGGGCTTAGCCTTGGAGATCCTTGCTGGCCTTGAGGGGCAGGATGTTTTCACAGTATGCTCTGGCTGTACCCACTGGGTCAAAAGTCTGGGACTCTGGCACAGAAACTGTTCCCAGGGGGCTGTTTCTTCTTATTTCAAGGCCACATCTCCCCGACAGGACATCAGAATTAGGAAGCAAGAAAAATCTGAGCCCTGGAATTTGGCCAGACACTTGAACTTGAGGTATTCTGTATTGCATTTAACCAAGAACTTTTTTAAAGCAGACTGGATATGATTATAAAGTCCAGAAAAAGGCCAAAAGCTAATTGTAAGTAGATGTGACTGTGAGACTATTTATATTTTTCTGTTCTGATACACAAAGTTACACCTACAGTTCCACCAGCTGCTTATGGGAGCCTCTGGAAAATTCTAGCCTGGTGTCTGAAGTGCAAAGATGAAACTAATCTTACATTTTCCACTCCTGTCACAAAGCCTGCCTTACCTCACAGAAGTGTTGTGATGAGATGGATGAAGCTCTCCAGGAGCACTTGAAGGTGATCATGTGGTAGCAACTGCTTCAGAAAAATGTTCTTGCACAAATTTGCTTGAACTCTCCAGTCCCATAACATATAGTTGCTTCTTGACCTCTGAGAATGCAACAGTCACTAGAATAATTGAGTATTTTCTCATGTAAAAGATATTTCCTTGATGTCTTATAGCTGCTCTCCTGCCACCATCCACTTTACAGTCACTTGAGTTATATTTCTGGGAAACTCTACTGTATATGGAGAAAGTAAGTGTTTGAAGTACAAGCTGTAATGTTGCTCTGCCATGTGGACTTGCTCAAGACATTACCAGAGACTGCAAGGTTAAGGATGTTGGTATCACCTGCAGTCACATTTTTCTCTTGAGAAATCCCGGGCTTGATGTGAACAGTGCAATAAACGTGTATGCAGTTACACAAGTTGGTGCAAGCTGTGCATACCTTAATTCCCTGGGTAATTTAGCAACAGTGCCACGTGTGCTGGAGAAAATGAGAATGTATTATTAATTTCTGCCTTATGAGAACCCATGTGTTCATCTGCTTTGCTTGCAACACCTTCAGGATTCAGTAATCTGGATATTTACTGTGCTTTGCAGTTACCCTTCCCTTTCTTACTGTACAGTAGCTGAGGATGAAGCCTCAGACTGAATGTAGCCATTGAACTCTGGATGTTGAATCCATCCTCTTGGTAACTGCATCCTGCCTTGGCTTTGACCTGACTTGAGCAGGCAGTGATCCTCAGATGTGCCTGGACACCAGCCAGTGCTTCACAGTCAGTCTGGAGGCAAGGGCAGTGCCACAGTCAGTGGTAGGTATATCATCAGAAGGATATCATCTGGTCAGAGTTCCTCCTCTCTCTCCTGTTTCACTCATCCCCTACCTCCCCACCTTTTCCTTTTCCTTCTCCTTAACTGCAAGACCTGTTTTATCTTTATGTTCAGCTTCTCCCACTTCTCTGTAGAAAGAAATGAGAACTTAGAAAATAACAAGTGAAATAAAGGCTTATGAAAGCTATCACACACCTCTGTAATTAAAGTTTGATTATTGTTTCAGTTGTGCCCTCATTAACAGGTATGTAAACACAGATGGATGTGGAGACAAGCAGACACAGAGCTCCCATTATTGAAGATAAATATGAATAACAGCAATCCACAGAGAGCTCTTGCTCTCTGGGTCAGGTATCTCTGTGTAGGTTAGACTTCTTAAAAGTTGGAGTTACAAACAGACACAAAGGAAGCACTGAAACAAAAGAAGCACAAATTTCTTCATACTTGATACAAAACTGTTGCTCAGCAAAGCAGAGTTTTTCTGTCTTTCCATGCATTAGACATTACAAATGTGAACCAGTGAAGGGTAACAAGGCAGCTGTGCTCTTCATGAGGTTGAGGCAGAGCCTATTCAAAAACAGAGCAGCTACACAGTGTTTACATCTCCCACAAGTTCAACAAACAGTGTTTGTTGGTGATTTGTATCTGCCTTTTGCTGACAGCACTCCTCCATTAGCAAGGGCGTCCCTGCCTGGAGCCAGGGGATGCTGTGGGGAGCTGGGAGGATGCCTGCCCTGCAGCCAAGGTGTGTTTGTAGCCTGTGCAGACATTCCCTGCTGAACTTTCAGCCAGCTAGATGAAGGTGTGGATAGCAGTTTAGCCACTGCAGCCTGGAGCACAGTAGAGGCACCCAGTGGGATTTCCCCTCTTCCCTGGCTGGTTTTGCATCCTGCTGTGAGCTCCACTTTTGCTGCAGCAAGGAGACAATTAAATTACCTAATTTAACCTGAGGAGATGAAGCAGTCTTGTGGCTGCTGAGAGGGATGGCTCTGCCTCTGTGGTGCTGTCCCCATCACTCCACTAGCCCAGCTTTAGCAGAGTCTTCTCTGAATGTGAGATTCTGTGCATGGGATTTTTTTTTTTTTTCTAAATTCTGTCAATCCAGCTTAGCATTAGTGTGATATTTCAAGCATTCTGATATTTCACTGAAATTTCTGATGCACGTAGCCATTTTAATAAACGTTGCTGTATTTTAAAAAATGTTTTTAATTTAATAATTACTTGATAATTAGTTTAATAATATGTGCTAAGTGACTGGATTGCCATATAACTGCTAGGTCATGAGTGCTTTATTAAATCTAAGTTAGATCCTTGTTTGCAATATTTTATAAACTGTGCCAATTTTTCTTTTTCTATGTAGTTTTCAAGAAAATAAGTTCCTCTGTATGTGTATTAATTAGAGGTAATGTACAGATCTGCTTATAGAATCATCTTGAAAATACTTAATGACCTTCATTGGGAATTATGTTATTCTGAACATTGTGCCATCCTGAAACTTCTAATGGTGTAGAGTTTTCAAGTCTGAAGTAGCTGGTGAAAAAACATTTTATTTGAAGCAAAGGCTATGAGCTGCCTTTATTTATATCTAATTTCAACTTTGCAAACTGATCAATTTAATTGGAATTTATTTAGGGCATATCCTCACAAACCTTCCCTGATCTGAGTAGCCCTATTGATTTATGGCTTGCTCTTCTGTTAAAAGTCCGAAATATCTTTGGTGTTTTGTTACATTTTTCCAAATGAAGATTTTTTATGTTTGTTTGTTTGAGGTGTTCCCTTTTAGTTTTTTATGGCTAATAGTGATACTAGTATGGGCCTATCTGGAGGTCTAAGTCCTTATCAGGTTACTGAAGGAATTTACTGTCTCACCTGAAGGGATTTCAGCTTGAGGAACAGGAGTTGTTCAGCATAGTCAGGAAATCCTTCTGTTCCTTGGGTGTGCATGCATGCTAGACATGCACACATTAAATATGGTGCTGGTTTTTAGTTTTAATCATCTGTACTGGCCTTTTTTCTCTTTATGTGCTGTGAAGTCCAAATATAGAACCCTCAATGCATCATGGTGAGGAGTTCTAGGAAAGAAACTGCACTTGGTCTGCATATCCTATCATAAAAGTATGAAGAAATTATGATTAATCCATTCATTTACCAAGTTCTGGGTCATTTACATGTTCTTTTCCATCACAAGAACCAAGAATAGGAATCAGTGATTCAGGGTTTCTGTGCAATGTATGTGAGACTATTACTTTGGAAGACAGACTCCTACTTCAAATATTATTGAAAAACATCATACATAATGCTTGTAGATGAATAGATTTAAAGTTCATCCATTTCAGACATCTGTGTTGATCAATATTAGAAAGAGATTTAATTAAATAAAATTTTAAGCTCTTCTTGGAAAGAGCTGACTCATTGCCACAATATTAATGTATTAGCTGCTTACCCCAAGGTGGCATAAATGTTTGAAATTTCAGTTCATTATGCACTATTTAGTGTTGCTGATGTCTGTGGAGCTGATTATTCAGTTATAAAAGTAATTTAAATAGTCATATATATTTTATTTACGCCCCGTTTTAGACAGTGTTAGATTTTAAAAGAAGTACAAACCCCAAACCCTGCACAGAACTGAGCAGGTGGTTCTACAACAACTGTAAAAGAAGAAAGTAGAGTGTGTGTATTGTTAACTTATGTTCATAAATTAAATGAAAACAGAGGTGTCTGTCTGTTCACTGCTGTTGCAGGCAGTCTGCAATATAATCTCACCATACTTCTGAGATTCGAGCTCCAACACAGAAGTATTCAAATTGTTCTCAAACACTAGGCAGGAAAAATCATAAGAAAGCTGTGTAAGGAGCAGAGCTGAGCTGGTGCTGAAAGGAGAACTGGTTCTTATCCAGAACTGAGGAGAGAGACAAGAACTACAGGGAATGGGATGAGCACAGTGATACAGATGGTGAAAACAGCTTCCCAGAAATTCATTATCTGAGTTGCTCTGCTGTCCTATCAGCTGGTTTCTCTTGCATTGCCTTTGCTTTCACTAACAGCTTTGAGCCTGCTGTAGAGTCCTCTGCAGTTAACAAGAGGTTTTTTTCTTTATTTGCTAGTCTTTGTGTCTGAGTCCTAAGGGAGAGACTAGGTACTTTTTGTGTTCTGCCTGCAGCATCTAACTTGCTCGTGTATAAACGAGTTTGATTCAGTGCCTGAGGGTCAGTTCAGTCTTCCTGCCAAAAAGCCCCCTGAAGCCAGAGGTGGGTGACCTTTTCTGATGAATGGTTTGCTTTGAGAAACATGCAGGCCTGGTCTTTGCAAATATATTTGCAATTCAGAGCTGAATTTGGTAACTAACAGCAATGAATTACAACATACAGAAAATACTACTGAGGTGTTTCCCTCCAACATTTCCAAACCAAATAGCCTTAACTTGCTAATGCTGGATTGCTTAGAGTCCCTCAAGGGCAGTTTGTGGGCACTTGGCTGCAGCCCTACCAGGGAGCAGAGCAGCTCCTCCCTGAGCTGTGCTGGACACAGGCTGTGGAAGGATCCCACTCACCAGGCTTTGAGGAGTGAAGGCACAGACTGCTTCTTGATTTTCCCATGGTTCTGGCTCTGTGCTCCAAATGACCCCAGAAATGAGAGGTGAGTATGGGCAGACACTGCCTCCAGTTACCTGCAGGTCGATAGAAAGTTATTTTCATGTAGTCCTGAGCCTACAGAGGTTATTTTTGGTTGGATCCCTTACTCGGAAGCTGTGCATCCGAGGCTGAGGCATATCCATTTCTATTAGCAGCTTTCAGCTCCTGCAAGGAGATGGATATTAGTATCAGAAGCAAACCAGAGACATTAAATGAGGTCAAGGTGACTGTACATAAGTGTTAGATAACACAATAATTTAAAATGATGAGTGAAATAGTTAAAGAAGTTTAATTGTAACCTACAGTACAGACACAGGATGACCCTCATAGCATGGGGTGTGCAAAACTGTGTGAATATCTCTGGCAGCAGGGGAGGTATGAGGGGGAGCAGCAGGTACACTGACAAACCAGCTTTTTCACTCCCATCTCCAAGAGGTGAAATTCCTGCTGTCCTTGTACTAACCAGTGTGGGGTGGGTGGGGGAGGCAGCAAAAAAATGAGAAATAGATTGCTTTCACAAAAAAGTGGGAAAAGTCAAAGCTAAAAAATAATAGAGTTACATTTTTTTTTTTTCAAAACCTAATAACAGTTAACAGACAACAACTGGAAAGAATGGATTAAAATAATTTTCCTGTTAAGGTCCACTTGTGGTCAATACTGAAGAAGAAATTATTCAACCTAATGGTAGGTAGAGAAGTGTAACTTGTATTTAAGACAGCACTTGTTTGGACATCAGAGGTAGGAAACCAGGACTCTGAAGAATTATATACTTGACTGTTTTATGTTAACTGTGGAGTCTGATTCTGCAAACAGTAAAACATGTGAGAGTGAAACTATTCTCCTGAACACAATATTATATATGAGTACAGCAATATAGATTTAACATGCATAATTATTGGAGTCTTTGTCCCTGCTATAATTTTAAAATATTGATCTCTGTTTTTAAATCTCTGTTTTAAGCTGCAGAAATATACAGAGAAAATACTTATCTTGGAGCAGAAATGCTGGTTGTGTTTTGTTGCAATAAAAAGAGATTTTGTCCTTTTATATCTGTAGCTTCATGAGCTTTCTTTTAAAAATTCAAAATCTTATTTGCTGTCAGAGATAGTTCTTAACTTTGCTTTTTAAACTTTATTCAGAAACCCCTATGACACATAAGATAGAACACATGGAAGAAAGTCAGTTTTCTCTTTTCTTTTCCCCCCTCTTTCTTTTTTTTTTTCAGAGAAGTAACATAAAAAATGTGTGTGGTGTAAGAACGTGTGCTGAAGTTTCATGTTTCAGGTAATCTTCTTCAAAATAATGGGAGTCTAGATTGCATCAGTTAGTTTAAAAAGTGCTATGCTATTGGTAGGAAAAAAATGGGATTTGAGCCAAAATTTGCCTGTGTTACTGCCAAAGTCTGTATCAGATTTAAGACACATGCTTCTGCAAGCTTCCATGAAGGTTGTGAAAAAAGTTTTCATACAGAGTTGGATTACAGCTCTCGGCTCAAAACACTGGCCATTACTCTACCATCTTAAAAGCCTGCTGTAACACAGAGCACAGAATCGAGCAGATTTCTTACATTTTCTGGACCACAGATGGATTTTGAATGTCTCTTTGTGTCTTGATGGAAGATATATTTACTTCATTAACTGGAATCCATACCTGATTGCTTGTGAGTGTGTATGTGCATACATACAGATATATATCTATTTAAAACCTTATCATGATTTTATTTCAAGTGTATCTAAGATCTGCTCCAAGAAATTACATTCTCTAGAGGAACTTACAATTGTTTTGAGCAGCAAAGAGACAGATATTTACTCTCAGATGTTGGAATCTTTTGTGAGTTTATGAGAGAAATTCTGGAAGCTTTTCTGTGTTGGTGGTAGAGAAATGCCTTTTGAAACAGACACTTGCAGCTGTACAACAACGACTGCGTAGTAACCTGTGGATTTTAAACATCAGAATGTACAAACCGTGGGCAACTGTGAATATTTTCATAGTTTCTTTTCTACATCTGCTGCAAGGATCTGACTATGAGAATGGATCTGTGAAGGTAAGTGAACTTTATTTACTATGATTCTTAATAATACAAATTTCCAGAATTAACTACATTTAATGTGCAAGGTAGTGGGTTTCTTGCTGTTTTGGTAATGAGTAGTTGTTTTTTTTCTTTGGTGATGGTTTAGTTGCAGAGATTTTTAGCAACCATAGAGGAAAATTAATCTACAAGGAATTTAAATCTATATTATCTTTTTAATATTTTATTACTTTTTTACTAGTTATTAAGTACTTGTTGTATACTTTGTTCTTGAGTTAAAATTTTAGTTTCAGTCATGCAAAATAAAAGAAAAATCTTAAAAAGAAGCATGAGTCAGAGTATTTAGAATATTTGGTAAATACACTTTATTATTTCAGGTATTTATAATAGTAGGAATTAGTATGCTGGCATTGAAATTTTCCCTGTAAAAACACGTGTTCATCAGTTGTTCACTTATTTGCCAGATATCAGAGAAGCATTTTTCTTTTCCTTCATTAGAAAAGGTTATATAGGATTTTAAAATAAACAGCAACTAGTAATAATAGGGCACATTGCCTCAAAATTAACTTTTCTTCTGAATATAGAACATGAAACAAAATTTAAGCTAAAGCCTCACCATGAGAGTAGGATTTTTCAGATCTGACTCTGAGACAATGTGAGAATATCCAGGACAATCATTTAGAAAAATCAGAACAAAAACTGGAACAAGTTTCTACACATTCAGTCTGTCCAAAAATGATTAATTCGGTGTGTGGTCCAGAACAAATTATTTGTTTTTCACTAGCAGAGCAAAACAAGCTAATGTGTTTGTTTTCACTTCAGAAAACCTCCTGCTTGCAAGTGATGACCACACACTAGTCTGTGAGCCTGCTGCTCGCTGACCTGTGCTTTAGAGAAGAAATGCTAAGTTGTGCCTAATTGCAGCCTGCTGTTGCCAGCCCAATAAGTCCGTGGTGAGCAATGTGTGCCTCAGGATGACTGATGCCTGCTGACTGCTCACAAGCTTCTAATTTACAACCTCAGCAATCAATTCTTTGAAGGCATTAGGACCAGAGTAATAAGCCTTGTTTAATACATCAATTTGTGCACTGCATGGCAAATCACTTTATTTAAACCAGAACGTGCTGTCTAATACAGAATAGTAACCATTTTGTAATTGGCAGGGCTGATAATTCTATCCGCATGTGGGACACAAGTTTATTCAGCACAATGGTAAAACCACTAGAAAGCCCTTTGATTGTGAACTTTGAATCCATATGCACTTTGCCTACAGTAAATGCAAGAGATCTTCTTGCTAGCTTATAACTGGCTTACAGTTCATTCACTGTGTTAGGATTGTCCATCCAACATAGGTACAACTGTGATCATTCTCACTGAAACTTGGATACCACCATCAAGCAGCCAGCGTAGCCACAGGCTACTGTTCTCGAAACAATTCACTGAGAGTTTCCAAGACTATCCTAAAGGAATCTTGTAGATCACACTCAAAAAGGTATCACACTCAAGTGCTGTATTTCACTTGCATTGGCTGCCAATTGCCAAAAGGAAAAGACTGGCTTTCTGCTTGTTCTTTTAGTATAGACAGAGTTTTTTGGTTAAACCATTTGTTTTTCTTCTAATGTTTTACATACAGTGTTAGCTTTCTGGATTGTTTTCTCCTGTATGACCTGTAGTCTTTTGTGTGTGTACATATGTGGAAATACATCACAAAACCTCCTTCATCTCACAGTGGTGGATGGCACACAGGGTTATGACTATTTTTACCATTTGCACCTCAAATTGAATTTGCAGTACACAGAAATGATGTATTGCATTCACCTACCCTATCTTACTTTTTTAAAGTTCTTAAAGATCATCATCAGTATGGCCTGGATAAAACCCCACAAGGTCAGGATGCAGGTAATACACAACAAATGAGACCTAGGCAGGGTTAAGCACCAGCAAGCTGCTCTGCCCCCTGCTATATGAGTCCAAGTGAGCTGAGCTCTGCCCATGATACCTGAAATTTTGAACCTGTTTATGCTTCCAACCATCAGGTGGTGTCAGTGTGGCATCATGCAATACAGTTTCAGGGGGCTAAATACTCTCTTTTCCCCCTTCAAATATCCTGATTAAAGGCATGAATGTTAAAAAGCTTATGTACAAGCTGCCGTGATCCAGCATCTCCATGGCAGCTGGCTTTTCCTAAGCCTTCAAAAACTCCATCCTCTTCTGAGCACATGAATCCCTTTTCCCCACCATGTACATGTATTCCTTGCCTGGCAGAGCTCTTCCTTCCTCTCTCCATTCCCAACCTGTTCTACTCCCAGCACCTGACCTGTGTTCCCTTGCCTCCAGGACTCAGAGACTCAGTTTTCCAACTGGTCTCTTTTTTGTGCTATCCAAGTGCCACCCTCCTTCCCACTCACTTCCTCCTGGATGGGGACATCCTTCTTCTTTCGTAGACCCTCAGGAGTTTTGTCCAAGCTCCTCAGAGACAGCCCTAATGGACACTTTTGTTTTCCAGTCATATCTGACCATGGTTCCCCCTTCCCTTCTCCATCCATAGCTTCCTTCTTTGTCCCTGTGTTTTTAACTGCCCCAACTTTCCTTTTCCTAACCCATTTCTCGTTCTGATCTCCAATGATCTCAGCCTCATTGGCCAGGTCTTGTCCTCCTCCATGAGTATTCACCTCCTTCCCCTCCCATAGGCAAATCCAGCAGCTTGCTGTCCCTGGATGCCAGACCCCTGAGGCCTGAGGGGGAAGAAGAGCAGGTCCTGTGCTCTCAGCCCCATCAGTGGCCTGTACCCATGTCCTGCTCTGCTCCCTGATGGACTGGAACCAGCACAGGACCTGACTGCTGCAAAGCCCTGGAGGGCTATCCTGCTGCTCTTGGAGGCTTTCACATCTGGGTGGATTTTTTTCAAAGATAGCACTAGACACATCTCAGCCAGAAAAAAGTTCCTCAGGTGTCAAAAATTCACATTTTTGATTCATAGTAGGGAAACAGAAAAATTTTTTGCACGGATAAAGGAGGAGCTTCATCCTCCACTGTGGTCAAACCATTTTGACAGAGGAAAGCAAAAAAATTATTAAAATAATTTTGAGGCAGACATCTGGTATGGAAAGTTTCAGCCTGAACATCAAATGTCTGGCAGTCAGAAGCACAACTGGAGCATGGGCTCATGGTGGGAAGCAGTGGGCAGCCTCAGGCAGGGGCAGCACAGCCACACAGGTGTCCAACAGGGCTTGGCTCCAGAGCTGAACTGATGTCAAGGCTGCCCCTTGCCCTCCAGGAGCTTGGTTCAGGATGCCAACCTAACATATGAAGTCCTTATGGAAGAATTAGATTTCGACGTGGGTTTTCTGAAGACTGAGAATTATTTTTTTAAGTTTTATTTCATCAGGAAATGCTTTTAAAATTCCTTATTGAAGTTCTTGTCCCAACAGTCTCTTACGTTTTGGAACCACTCAGCTAGAGAACCGCAAATTTCACTGTCTCTCTTTCTGTCTCTCCCCCTCAAATTTTTCCTCTCCTAGAGCAGCAACAGACAAAAACTACTTCTTCCAGAATTTTAAAATTAGATGTGAAGAGCTATGTCCTATATTCATCAGAGCTGAGGCAAATTTTTTGCCAAGAAAAGCCAACAATCCATCAGAGCTGCTTCTGCCTTTCAACACTAAAACTGCCTCTCTAATGAGGCTGCAAGTTTTGATCTCGGAGAATTAAAATCTCATTGCTTTCCTCCTCAATTCTGCTGCTTGACATTATTAATAAAGTATTGGGGGACGGGCAAGAGAAAGGAACAGCTGGTCACTTTCAAGTTAAACAGACTCAGAGCCTTTTCCTTTTGCAGAGGTATTCTCTCCATGTTGAGCCCTCCTTTGGTTTTGTTAGAGAGAAGCCCACAGTGGACAGGCCTGAGGAGTGTCCCTGAACTATAAAGCTGCTTTCTGCTCAGAAGACTGAGGGGTTAGGTGGGCTTAGCTGGGAGGTAAACATGGCTGTTCTCTGTTACATGCATTCCTTTTCCACAGCTAAATCTTTTTTACTACTGCACTAAACATTGTTAAAGCTTCGAGTGGTCATTCTTGCTCAAACAGATCTTCTTAATCTCCCGCTGTCACTGTGTGGGAAGCCACTTCCCAAACACATCTGGTACATAGTCCTTGTCCACTGGTGAGAGTGGAGCAGCACCTCCCCATCCTCCTGAGAACCTGGACCACCTAAGTGGAGACGGCCTTGCCCTTGGGAAGGCATGGAAATACTGGAGAGCCATCACAACAAGGGTGGAAGAAATCAGGGAGCTCTTTACATCTCCTTTCTGAGAGGCAGCTGCAGTGTGTCTGTCTGTACAGCTGAAACAGAGCTCTGGGAGGAAACCTGAGCAGCACAGCTGCCTGTAAGCTTTTGTCTCTGTAATCATAACTGACACTGTTTTGCAGATAGATCTACACAGCTTTCTAAAGTCTGCTTGCAAATGTTGCTCAGTTTCTAGAAAAGTCAGATTCTAACAAATCTTCCTTGAGGATCTCTTCCTCAAGGGCAAGTCCTGAAATTCCAGCAAAGTGCTCAACTGCTAGAAAAAGCAACTTGAAATGTCATTGGGAACAATTTCTCTGTTTAAACCAGGCTTTTTATCCTCAAATCCAGCTTCCTTTCAAAGTTAGGAAACACTTCTAAACAAATATTATGAGATTGCGGTTTTCAGAAGTATTTCATTCTCCCAGTTTTGTCTGCTGCTTTTGATTCTCTGTGATTACCATCTCTGATAGGCACGATGAGCCAATAATGTGTGAAAATATACTTACAGCATTCCTGCAGAAATGATTGTTTGTGTTTTTTCCTTCAGAAGTGAGAAGTTATCAGGGAACTTGTGAGGAAAGCCAATTTGTTCTGACTTATCTGCTGCTGTCTTGACAAGGTGCACTGAAGGCAAACAGAACAACCCTGTATTATTATCATGCCACACAGCATCCGTCCTCGGCTCTTATCAATTTGGAAAGGCAACTACTAACACCCTGCTACTTTATCAAGAACAGTTCTTGCTCATGAGAAATAGCAAAAAATTCCCTCCCAACTGCTGATCCAATCCAGTCCATCTCAGCTAGGATTTTAATGTCTGAGGATAGAGCAGAGCTTGGAAAAATACACCAGGCCGTGCAGATTAATCAGATGCAGCATTTGAGAAATCCAATTATCAGATGTTTGAAATTAAGCACTAATTAAACTTTGCCATCAGTTGTAGCTCACATCTGAAAGTCTGTGAAACCAAGGGGAGGCAAGAAGGCAGGTTCAGAGGGCAGTGGGCCATCTTTTTGTTAATTAGTGGTTTGAAAGCAACCAAAACAAGCCATCAGCTCAGGCTCAGTAAGTGTTGTTTGTTTCTGTTTTCTGCAGCCTGCTGGTGCTTTCTCCCCACAGGCATTGGTGCTGTGTGGTGGTATCAATGTAGGCTCCCACAGGAGGCAAGCAGAGAAAAGATCTGCCTGAAATCAGGAAAAAAACTTGTGCAAACTCTGGCTTGTGAGACCCCTGCCACGATGTCTGCAGTTTTTGTTCTGATCAACACTGCCACTATTCCAGAAAGGGTTTACTTGTGTCTTATCTCCAGTGGACAGCCTACTGGCATTTGGGAAAAAAAATAAAGTACAGTTGTTGTAGGTGATAACTCATTTATTCTCATTCCCACTAAAAAAAACCTTGTACAATACTTTTTATAGCTATCACACAGTGGGATCTGTGATTCTTTTAGGCCTTTCTTTAAGGGCAAGTAAGTCTGGTTATAAAACTGGCCTTTGCCCTTTCTTGGACTTGGCTTTGAGACCATATTGCTGAGGGGGAAAAATGACCTGAGCTATGCTGCTGCAGGGTAGTAAATCTGATACGGTAACTTCCCTTCAGAAACACTTATTCCTGAGAAATTTCTTATTCCTCTCACTATGTGCCATTCCCTTATCTACTTCACCTGCTTCCACCTCCCCAGCATGCTTTGCAAATCATCACACATCTTGCTGGGATTTGAGGAATAGAAACAAAATGCTGAGTGCCCCCCTTACAGCTGCACAGATCCCCTTTGCCCATGGGAAGACCAAGCAGAATATCTTTTTTAACATCCTGGTGATGTACGGGCTTCTGTACCAATGAACAGCAGAACAATTGCACAAGCTATTTTAGCTTTCTTGCACTAAGAAAAATTCAGCTTCCTTCCTTTGTGAAGGACAGCTGCGTATTTTTTTTATATTTTTTGCCCAAATGTGATTTAAGGTGTGGGAGCACTCAGCTGGTGGTAGGAGGCCATCTAGGGTCCTTCTGCTTCCACAAAGCCAATATTGAGCACAAACACCGTGGGGCTGGACTGGTGGGATTTGGCCATCCCGTGTGGGCACCTCATGAATGGGCTCGGAAAGGGGCAGCCACCTTCCTCATTCTTGGGATGTCAGGCTGGGTTTGCCTGAGCCATGCTTTCATGGGAACAGGCTGTGCTGGGTTTGACAATTCTCCGTCACCGACTGCAGTGTGGTCACTGCTGAGTGCAGCTGGGGAGGGAATTCTATCTGAGTCACGTTGAATTACAAGAAGTTGCATCATGTTACTGTATCGCATGTCTCTTTGCACACAGAGAATGTGCCACAAAGACAGGCAAAACTTCTCACTTTAATTAGCAACGTGATTCAGAAACCACGTTAGGATACTTTTCTGAATTGCTAGGGAAATATTACTCAAGAAAAACTACAATTCCAGGAAAATGTGTGCATGTGATTGGGGTAACATAAGTTCATTCAGTGTTGGCAATGGCTTTGTTTTGTGAGTGACATTTTGAAACCCAGCTGTCCAACTGGCTACTCATACTTCCAAAACATTTATTAAAGTGTCTTGGGGAAAACCCAAAAACCAATGAAAGCACTAACTGAAGGACCCTTCATCACATTAAAAAATATTTTCAAATATTGAAAGAATACATAGTCATCTGATTTCATGCAGGTCTCTGTTACTGAGCCATTCCAAACTCACTCTCCAAACCCCAGTGACTTCTAAAGAATGGACAAATATCAAGGGACAGTGACTACAGCCTGGACACGCTCATTTAAACACATTTAATATGCTATTTTTGATGTGTACACCCTGTCATAGTGTTGGGCCAGCCCCTAACCTGGTGTACAGTGAAGGGATAATGTTCTAGCTGAGCTCTGTATTGAGCAGCACATCTGCCTCAAGGCATTGCAGTAATACAAGACCATATGAACAAGCATGTAAGCAGAAGCTTGGAAAATGTACTGTAAGATTCCCAAAGTTGTCAGTAGAATTTAGGATATATCAATGAGTTACCACACTGGACATTTATGACAAATCACCTGTGTTTTTTCCCTTACCAAATGAATGTACTTTGTCTGATCACTGTAGGAGGGACCTAAAGGTAAACTCTCAATGTAGTTGACTAGGCTTGATAATGAAGAAAATTAGCTGACCAGCTCTTTTCTTTCATCTACCACTCCAGCTTTTCCATTACTGCCAGCAAACTGATGCACAGTGAATGTTATTATCTTCAAAATCACAGCTGGAGGATGTTTCCCATGAGAGCCAAAAGACCTGGCTGTGGGAAGAAGCATCTGTTTAATGAGAGTTGTAACTGATACTCAGAATGTTTGCTGGCTGAGCAAAAGTGCCTCATTTTGGTGTAAAGACCCAACTGGCTAAAAGTATATAGTTCTGAGAGGTATTTTGATAAAATATTATCAGTCTCTGCTTTGGACATGAAAAATTATATGAAATATTCTGAGATTCATGCTTCCACAAAACCATGTCCAATTCTGATGTTTTCAGTTATTCACTTTCAGTATTTTGGTTTATTCAAGAGAGAATACAGCAACCAAAATGTCTTATCTCCAAGGATTTTTATAATGTAAGCATGCTACTAAAGTGCAAGAAGTCTGATTTGTTTGCTGTAGTACCACAAAAGATCTATTCTAGTTCAAAAGGCCATTCAAAATACAAAACAGCTGTTCTCAGATAAATTAACATGATTTACTTGTGAAAACATATCATCTTCAGCTAAGGTAGAAGCTGTTTTATCACCACCTTGACCACCAATTTTAGAAAACAGGTAATTAGGTCTCCTTCTTCAGTGGAAGTTAAACTGGGGACCAAGAAGACAGACTTTCAAGGTGTGTCTGGAGGAAGCTTTTTACCACATTGAACAGGAGGTGGAGCAGTCTAGAGCTGCCTCCTCCTCTGGTTTTGTGTCTCAGTCAGATGATGTACTGACAAGGTTTCAGCAAAAGAGGCCCTCAAACATCACAAATGTATTGATGAGCAATGTGACAGTCTCAGGTCAATGTCTCCCTTCAGCCCTCTGCAACCTCATACAACCCCTGGCCAGACTATTAGTTTGACCATTTTTTGTTCCTCCCAAACCCACAAGTAACACATCTGTCAGTCCTTCTTCCTGTGCTCTGGCAACTCCACCCTGCTGTTCTTACATGCCAGGGCTCCATGCAGTTTCCCTTCCAGCAGCCATGGCACACAGGGCTTGAGGATGGAGTGCTGTGATCACACAGTCACCCTCTCCTGAGAGGATGCATGGCCAAGGCCAGCATTCTCTAACTCTCAAGGCACACTGCAGAGAGGTTTTGCAAGATTGTCGGTGAGGGAAGTAAAATTGTCCTGTGCCTGCTCTTCAGTCCTTGAGCTTTTTCAGGGAAGAAGTTATATCCCTTTGCATATGTTTTGCTATCCACTTGGACAACATTGCTGTATGCTTTCAATACAGCTCTCACTGGAGAAAACACTCTTTTAAAAAAGTGACAGCTGGAAGTTTGTCTCACAGGGCCTAAACTTGTCCCCACTATAAACAGAATGCCCCTTCAAGTTATTAATGCTGTAACTGTGATGATCAAATGAATGTTCAGTCTGGACAAGGCAGTGCACTGAGAGAGATGACACATTTTTAGAAGAGATTTGAGTATTTGTTTACAACATTTTGAAGGTTGAGTGAAGTACTGCGTGCTCCTGAAATTTCATCCATGCTTCTGAGGTGACAAAGACTGTAATAGCCACTTAAAAATCCCATGACAAGCCCATCATGTTTCAGAGAACAATTTTAGTGGGAAGTCAAAATATCTAATTGTTTTGTCTCCCTGTGGTCATGTTCACTGTAATTAAAAATAGCTTATTTGTGCACTAAAAATGTACAATGATGCTTCCAGAACAAATATAGTCAGGGATGCAACTTCATATATCAGAAGTTCATAGCTGAGAGAGAATCAAAATCATGATTTTAATGGAGCTGTTGAAAAGTAAATGCTCTTTCTCTCCCCAGAAATGAAATACAATGTGATGATAAAATTACTGCATGCTAATATGTCAGACGTGGTAGAGTTAGATGCCTCATGATAGATATTTATGGGGTGATGCAGTTGCTTGTTGATAGGGCAGTAAGTCACTCCTCCAAGCCTCATGTTTTCAAGCTGCAGAAGACTCTCACTATTTTATTACCTGTTATGCAACACCCCAAGGATACAAGATGCTGTATTACAGACAATATTTGTTATGATAAAATTTGGCAATGGTTGAGCCCCTGCTACCTCAAAATCATGGCCTGTCACTCTGAGCAATATCTTCTGTTTCCCTGGTACTCCCTTTGGATGAATGCTTTCCTCTCTTTTCTTGTATCTTTTGCTTTGGCTACTGACACCAGGTTAGGTATCATGTCTTCATTTCATGTTTTTACCTGACTCTAAAGTCGTAGGGGACACAATAATGCTAAAAATACTACTAATAATGATGAAAACCCTCAAAAGAGTTCTTCTTACTGCAAAAACTCCACACAAGCTTGTTATTCTTACCAGGAAAATGTAGTTCTTTGTGTTGGCATCATAATGGCAGGAGCTGCTTCATTTTCCTGTCAAGAGAGAACCAAACTTTTCCATGGGAACTCCCTTGCAGTTCCTTGGCCACATGAGCTCAGAGTCTGTGTGCTGTGAGGTACAGCATGGCTGGGCAGCTACACCATGGCTCTGAGGCAGGGAATGGAGTGCTTTCCTCTGCCAGTGCCCCCAGTCCCCGGTCCTTCTGACCCTGGTGCAGTTGCACTTCCTGGATGGTTATATTTGTGTACCTCATAAATTGCTTGTGCTTTAGATTAGGAGAGGTTATTTAATCTCATTTGATACTCTCAGTTGAGTGGGATTCAGGTCCCCTCACTACAGCTGAGCTGGTGATCTCCCAGTTCATCCTTCAGCATCAGTGGAGAGGAAGAGGCATTTTGGAGGTGCAGTTAATTCAACAGGCTTTAGAATGGGGTGAATATTCACCCATTGGCCCTATTTTTCTCCATTATCTATGAGAGGACTCTCAGATAAATAGTTCATATTCATTCAGGTGAACAGAATCATAGAATCAGAGTATTTTTAATTTTTGGTAACTGTGGGGTGGCAGGGAGCTGTAGGCACTCTTTCTCCACAAGATGAGCCTGCAACTATAATCAGTTTATACACTGTGGCAAAATCACCTTGGGGAATGCATCGTGGAAGAGAAAAGGAGGTTGTTTTCAGGTGTAGCACACATAAAAGCAAAATTCCTTGGTATTTTCTTGTGGTGATGAATCATCTACCTAGTATTTAAACTGGTTTGAATCTAGTTCTGACATTAGCCTTCAGGCAGCACTGGAACAGGGGGAATTCACCTTCTGGTTGCATCAAGTCTTTGTCTTGTACATAACTTCTCTTGAACTGAATGCAGTTGCTTCAGCTGTGTAAAGCACATAACGCTGGCATAAAGGTTCACAATGTCCTCATGTGCTGCCAGTACTCTTTGTGCTCAGGTGCCCTCATCTTGAGACAAAACTTCCACCCCACAGACTGGTTAATTTTGAAAGCTATAGTCTGACCTTATCTTAAGCCTGTGGCCAAGTTTGTGATACAATGGCATTAAGAGAATCAACACTGTGCTATGCAGCTACAATCTGCTTTCACTGGCAAGATAAATCTGTTACCTTCTTCCTATTGCTTAGCTGCTGAGAAGATGGATGATTAAACAGTGCAAGGTTATCAAGAGGTTCCTTAATAATTTGTCCTGGCCCCAGACACAGTGGTAATGTTGAAAATTTCTATTGGTATTCATGCAGCACTTGCCATGATAGTGTCTGTGACCCTAACTCAGAAAAACATTCCTTATCAGAAGAATTCTTACATGTGTTTAGCTTTAAGCAGAGGTTTATGTCCTACTGTAGAGAGGCTGGGGCTTAAGGAAAGTAATCATATATGTAAAGCTTTCAGGATGTATTTCCTGGGTCTGTGAGCATGCTTGAGCAGAGTGAAATGCAGGCAGATGGAGCAAAATAGAGATTTCAATCAATTTTTATTTTTGCCTTCTCACACAAAATATTATTCATCTGCATCAATGGAGATCATTCATGCATCTGTTTTCTTAAGTATAACCTCACATGTTTTTATGCTATAGGTCCTCAAATAAATTTAGGACCTTAGCAGGCTTTTTTTTTACTGTTGTACTCCACATCGTTCCTCTGTTGTTCAAAATACCTCCAGGAGGTCTCAAAACACGGCATTAATGCTGCTGAAAAGAGCAGCACATGCCAAGAAAAAAAAAGGAGTTCTGCAAAGGTGGGTTTCTGCTGGCTTTCTTAGACATAATTTTGATTTGTTTTTCCTAAGCAGGAAATCTAGGAGTTTGTCAAGGATGGAGAAAAGGTGCAAACTGCAGAGCTGCAGCCCCTGATAGGGTATGGCCAATACTAATACTCAAGAAATAGCCCACTTTGAACAGTGCAAGGCTGTCTGTGTGACTGTGCATCTGCATGACATGATGCATAAGCTAAACTTTGGACTAGCATAAATCAGGGGGGAAATGAACTCAGTGTCTGATTTTAGTCAGTGTCCAAGGCAGGAAAGGCCACTGAATGTATCACTGCTTTTTCTCTTGTTCCTTTCCAATGCTGACTACTTTTAGGGTTTTTCTGGCATCTAAGATTACTAGGAAGAAGATAGATAGCCCATTATGATTTATTTTGGAAGGAGAAGAGCTGTAATTATCCAAAAACCACAATGCTAACTTGCGTTATCACTTCCTGATGATTGTTCATAGTCAAAATAGAGGAAAACAGATATTCGTCTTTGAATTGAAGAATAATTTTGGAACATATGAGAGGTCAGGGTTTCAAAAAACATGCAACTTCAGTTAATTATGAATCTGGTTTTTATCTCGGGATATGGGATCAGTACTTAGAAAAATGACATTAGGAGTAGCAGCAAGCTGAGGAGATAAGAATGAACTACTTAAACTTTTGATACCTGTTATCAATAAATTCTGCTTCAACATTTCTCACAGGGAATAGCATTATGTCTTTGGTGGACTATGGGGTGTACATTGATGGGTACTGAAAGTTTAGGACATTTGGAGCTTTGCAGTGATATGGCTCCACAGGTAATTTTTTCATTTTGGGAGCATTGAAATTACATTGCCATGGTCCTTTCCCAATGTCTCCTTGTCTAATTTGTTTTTCTCTCAAGTCTTAGTGCATATTTTAAGCCTTCTGGGGCCAGAGTTCATGATTTTGCTCCCAACATGTACCATGCCAAGTGCAGTGAAGTTCTGCTCTGTGTCTTGGTTGCAACCATTACAACCAACAACTTCCACAATGTTGACAGCTCACCTCAGCTGACTACTAAAATCTGTGTCAATGTAAAGGAAATTTGGATGAAGGCGTGGAAGAGAAAAAAATCAATGTTCCTCTGGACCAGGAGGCTGAGCAGTTCAATCTGAGATAGCTTCTAGTTTCACTAGACTCCCACCTAGCAAAATATGGAGAAAGAAGTGAAAATAAACAACATACAAGCACAGTGGGATCCAAGCAGTTCAAGATGTTGAGAACAAAGTGGAGAATGAGAGGGGAACCGGGAAGGAAGGAATGTAGTTATCAGAGAAAGACTGAAAAAGGGAGGTAGGGATATCTGAAAAGTGTGAAACAGCATGTGCAGATGGCTACAGTCAGGGAAAGCAGACAGTCAATTGTTCTGTTCCTCTTTTGCTTTTTGTGAGGAGCTGGATCTCCCAGAAATGTCAGTGAAATGTCAGTCTGATATCTATATATCTTCTGCTCTGTGGCTGAGTGAAGAGTTCCCCTCCTGTTGAAATGCTAGTTTTAACTGCTTTCCACTTGCTATCAAGGTGAGAAGGCATAAAATTCTAAATCACATGGCAGGAAAGTTTGGGACTGTGTTGAATCTAACACCCTCCTCCAGTTTCATATTTTGAAAGATTTATTCATATTTCTGTCCAAAGCTGCACTCTTCTAAGTAGGTCTTTTCAATCAGCCAGAGTATGTCTATATCTAAACAGAGCTTGAATTTAAACAGCAGTATATGAAAGAAGTCTCCAGATCTGCGTGGTGCCCTATGGCAGTTCATCCATGGTATTATCTGAGACCATAAGAGGTTCTGTATTTTTATTTGGTGCTGTCCTTTTCAAAGTAGTATGACCAGAAATGAATGCTTTGGAAAGATTTCCTGACAATGCTCTATTTGGTGTAGCTGTGCTGTAGGAAGAGGGCTGTCAGCAGAAGCAGTTCAGGCTGTAGGGCTTTGTCCTGCTGATGGAGCTGATGCACCTTCTACACATTCCATTTTTTAAGCTTTTACTTTTGAATGCTCTTAAGTTTTGGGCAGCCACCTCTATGGTCAAAGTGTATTATGATGAGGATGTCCTTCTGGTTGCCCAACTGTCTGCTGTGTGCTCTAGCAAGCATTTAGAACAATGTTTTAGATAAGAGCATTGTAGTAGTCTCAAACAAATCAAAAGAAACACATAAGGGGCTTTTCACTGTTCCTGTTTTGACACTTAGCAAGACTGGAACAAAATTCAGTGCTTCTTTTCAGATGTTTTATGCCCCAGACAGCTGTGTTGAGATATGTTTGACCAAAGATCTACCATACTGATACCTCTTGTGATCTGGTGAGTCTGGCCTTGCTGGTCACCCAGCAAAAAGACTTTCAGTGTGATTTCAAATGAATCATGCTCTAAAAGTGTCTATATTTCTCTGTCTTTGCTACAGAAAGAGCTCAAGACAACCAGCTCACAAACAAAATAGATGTCCCCACTGTAAAATCCTATAACTACTTGAGATTCAGATCTCCCTTAAATACCAGCAGCTCCTTCAGCTCACCATCTTGCCTAGTGTCAGCAATGCTCAGAGGAAAAGACCATACTTTATCTCAGTGCTGTTTTTATGGGAAAGGCCACCAGGAAGTTCTGTACTGGATAAGGAATCCTGTGAAGAAGTTAAAAAGTCAGCTGTGAAATCTGTTCCCTGTAGGAAGAAGTCAAATATAAGAAGCAGGAATACAATTATTCTTGTGTTATTATGGTAGGCAACAGGCAGTCCCACCAAGCTGCAGAGCTTGGATAGGTGTCAGGAAACATGATGAGAGAAGGGGCAACAGATTCCCTCGGGGTTGAATAGCTTAGGCAATGTTGAGCAGAGTTGGATCTGACAGAGAAGTGCTAACTCTGTGTGAGTTTTGGATGATCATGGTTAGGTTAATTAGGATACCTTTCTGATGACAATTCTACAACGAGCACTGCTTCTTCCATTTCCTTTGACCATACCCTCCAATTTCCAAAATATGAAAAGCAGCAAGAGAAGAAACAACCTGAATACATGGGCAGGTTTTGTTAGTACTATTATTATGCGTCAGTATCAGAGGTGGTTTTTTTTAATTGCCAGAATTCAAATCCTATAGAAGATGCTTTTTTGGTGTAGAAATGGCCTCTACTAATGACCTTTGTACACAATAGTATTTATGACATAAATAGTATTTATAACATAAATACATAAATAGTATTTATGACATAAATAGTATTTATGGCATAAAGTTTGTTAATTTCAGTGTATTGTGTCCACATTATCGAATTTGTATACTTTTAAAAATTAAAAAGTCCTTAAAACAGTAAAAATTCTTGCTTTAGAAAAATATTAGTGATCTTTGCTTACCATGATGAGGCATTGCTATTTTTTCTCTACTCTTTCATCTCAGGTTTAAACCTTATTTTGATCATATAATAATCAGGGCTTGGTTTAGTGGTGACACAATGGTGGTGTTGGGTTGATGGTTGGACTTTATGATCTCAGAGGTCTTTTCCAACCTTAACAGTTCTATGATTCTATGACTAATAAAACCTCTTGATACAGGAGTAAGAGAAATTGAGAAGCTAGTCATCCCAAACTGCTGACTCTCACAAGAAGTGCAGGGATATATCTTCTAAGTTCCAGAATGCCATCATCTCATTTTACAGGTTCTCTGTAAATTCAGTCTAGTTTAAAAGTCTTAGATGCTGATTCAGCTAGAACCTATTTTGTACTGCAAAGAGAGAGGAAAAAAGCCAATGCTTAATAGAGTTCAGTTTTGATCTTTGGTCCCATTACCATGCCAGTGCTGGTCCTACACTCATGCGTTTTGCAAGACCAAGGAGACAGTTTGTGAATGGGAGTGAACAGAAGCTGTGGTTCTTAGAACAAATAAGTCTTGACGCATTGACCTCAAGCTGAATTTCAGCTTTCCTGGATCAGCAAAATTCTGGGTATCTTGTTTGTAAAACTGTCTAGAAATTCAGTTACTGGTGCTAAGTATTCACATTCCTTCTGAGCTATTTGTCCATCAGTATTGAGATGGGGTTTCCAGTTTTTACCACATATGAAATGCATGAGAAATCATTCACCTATGAAGCAGCCCTCTCTATAATGAGATATGGCAACTTGCTAGAGCACAATACAATGTTCTGTATGGGCATAAAAGCAGAGCAAACAACTTTTTTCTGAGTTAGCTACTTAAGGAATTTTAGGTCACTGGAAGGTAATTACCCAAAAATTAACTTGGCCTATGTGTACAGGCTAACATCTGTATTGTTGCAAAATAAATGTCACAGATATCTTTATAACAAGTAACAGATGCACTCAGTGCTTGGATTTCAGATCTCATCTAAAAACCTTCCTGTTATAGGTGGCCCTTTCCCTCACCCCTTCCCCAGCCCTATACAGAGCACTCGCCTGCTACTGGTCCACACTGCTGTCTGCTACACACCTCATTGACAACCTCTTGCACTACAGCTTTGCTTTAAAAAGCTGGAATTTTATTTATGACAGCTGGTACTGCAGCCCTTTGTTTGCAAGTCAAAAAATACAGTTCACTGTATGGCCAGAGAGAACAGCTGAGAGAGCACCAGCCCAGTGCAACACAGACATTTACAAAGATAACCTCTTACTTGTGTTGGAGACAATGTTTTCAGCAGATCTGGTGAGTCAGTGGAAATAAATATTCAGTGCCTTGATAAAGACACAAGCACAGATGTCAGAAAGCAGCAGCCAAGGAAAGCACTATTGTTATGGGATGCTGTGCAATATTAAGTATTAAACAGCTATTTTTAAAGTGAATATTAACTTCAAACTGATGGTACAGGTCTTTGTAGAGAGTTTTCTCCAATGGAAGCAGAGTGGTCATGAACATCACACAGGTGGAAAATGCAGTGACAGTGCTAATGCTGCTGCACAGCCACAGCTCTGAGGCTGGACATGGGCATGACCCCAGTGCAGGCACAATGGGAGATGGCAGATGCATCCTGCCCTTTGCAGCATGTTGCATCATCTGCTTGCCTGCCCTATGGATGGGCCCTCGTACCTAGAGCAGCTTCCAGCTGTATCACCTGACCCTGCAGCGGTGTCTCTTGGCTGGAACCAGAGTTTTGGGACCTGAGGTGCCTTGTTGCAGAGGCACATGGGCTGTGCTCACCAGCTGAACTGAGTCAGGTTATCTGCAGGGTGACCTGGGATTCACTCTGGCATGACTGGCCAGCTCAGGCACAGCAGTGATGTGATCAGTGTCTACAAGATTCCCTGGAGACCAAGGACACAGTAAAGTCTGCATTTGTCAAACAGTTCTGAGGGCTGTGGTGAAGAGGGTGAAGAAGTGGGTATCTCCCCTTCCCAATCTATGTGGGCACAAATCCTGCAGATAAGTCTGGTGCTGGGCACTCTCAAAGCCTGGGACATCTCTGTGTGCCTCTGTTTTCCCAGGTACACTCAGATGTCCTCAGTAATGTGCTGCCTTTTGGTCCAAGTGCTCCATGTGCTGCACTGGGTGTAAAGTACTGCCTTTCTGACTTCCCTCTTTCCTTCCAGAGGACATCTCTGTCAGCACTGGAGCGGTCAGAACAGCAGATTAGGAGAGCATCCAGCCTGGAAGAGCTGCTTCACATCACTCACTCTGAGGACTGGAAGCTGTGGAAATGCAGGCTAAAACTCAAGAGCCTGGCCAACTTAGACTCCCGCTCTGCTTCACATCGCTCCACCAGATTTGCTGCTGCTTTCTATGATATCGACACACTGAAAGGTAGGTGCAGCTTTGTGGCCAAGTCTGATCTCTGCTTCAAGACCCCTCCCTGATTCCTGTGCAGTAAACTGTGAAGTAAGGGGTTTCCTAGAATATATCCATACTGGAAACAAGAGGGCATTACTGGAAAATGACTTTGTATGAAAAAGATAAACATGTAAAAGGCAACAGCCTGAGTACACCTCTCTGTTTTGTGGCCAAATCAGGCTTATTTCCTCTGCACAGTCTCCAAAGGGAAGATGTACTGTTCAGGGATTCGTCAGTGCACAAAAGAAAGAGAAGTCAATGTGCAAAAACCAGGTTGGAACAACTGGCTGAGGGGCTGGACAGCAGCATTGTGGTACATCTCAGAACTTGCTTGCAGGCAGAAATGAACAAACTTTACTGCAGGCATAGAAATCCCTTTTTTATTAGGTGTGCTCTGATACAAGGCACTGCACCAGCAGCAGTGTCTATGTGGGAATTGAGAGAAAGAAGTTGTTGTCCTAACCTTAATTTAAGGAAGTTTCTGCAGAGAAAAGTAGATCTTGAGGCAACCCACCAGGAACTAAAAGTGGAGAATCACAGCCTACTCCCTCCATCTGGACAAGTATGAATATTGTTCCTTGTAGCTGTGATGCTCAAGAGGCATTACATATTCATGGATGTAAAACAAAGGATCAGTTACTATATTTTGGTCCAGCAAATTGACATCCTACAGCAAAGCTAAACTACAGCCTAATGAAGGACAGGCTGAGATAATCTCTTTGTTGTCTTTATCCTGACGTGATATTATCATAGCACGTTCCTTTTGGGAAATCAGATATTGCTGATCCTGTTCCAATACCGCTTTTACAACAACTCCAGCCACATTCACACACCATTACTCAGCTAAATTATGTCTGAGCAAAGGCCTTAAATTGCTTCTCTGAGCCACAACACAGAAACGTGTATACAAGTGCCTGTCTGAAGAGGGTTTTCATATAACAGGCATGATTTTACACTTTCCACAGAAATTTTGTTCAGAAAAATAGTTAAAACAAATACACACATGAAGAACAATTAAGACAGCTGTTAATAGTGATAAACATTCTTGCTTACATAACCTTTTAATTCTACTCAGAAACATTAAAAATCCTTAGAGTTATTAGGAGTACCTAGAGTCAAACGCTGTAATCCCCACTGTTGCTCATTTAGTGAACACCAACATTTCTGCAAAACTAAAACATCCCTTTTGTCAAAACAGCATGAAAACAGGGGACATTATTAAATGTTACTGAGGCAGGGAACATTGAGATGGGCATTTTTCAATGGCAGAATAATGTAACTCAATATTTATAACGTAAATAGTGTTCAGATAATAAGGTCACTAGGTCATTTAGTGTGCTGTGAGTAATTTGAGATGGTCACAGGGCTGGAGCACCTCTCCCATGAAGTCAGGCTAAGAGAGGTGGGGCTGTTCAGCCTGGAAAAGAGAAGGTTTCATGGAGATCTAATTCCAGCCTTCCTAAGAGGGAGCTGCAAGAGAGCTGGAGAGGGACTTTTCCCAAGGGCATGTAGTGAAGCTAAAAGAGGGTAAGTTTAGATTAGGTATTAAGAAGACACTGGAGCAGGTTGCACAGAGAAGCTGTGGATGACCCATTCCTCAAGTGCTCAAGGCATGGCTGGATTGAATACTGAGCATCCTGGTCTAGAGGAAGATGTTCCTGCCCACAGCAGTGGGGTTGGAATTAGGTGATCTTTAAGGTCCCTTCTAAACTAAACTGTTCTGTGGTTCTATTTTACTATGGTCATATAGATACAGTTTTCTGCTGGGAACAGCTATTAGGTTGCTTCCTATTTTCCCTTTGAAAGTCTAACTTTAGACACAGAGATGTCAGCTTTCTTGTTAAAAGTCAGGTTGTTGAAATTCAAGTTAAAAAAAAGCCCATTGGGCCATCTTCTCCATTCTTCCATTCAAAGTGGAATTATCCCAGGACAGAAAGTACTTTTGTTCTAATATATTCATATGTTCAAGGTACTAAAGTTTCTTTTACAAAAAAAAAAAACAAGCCCATAAACATGTATTTCTTTCCCACACCCTTTCCAGTCATTAAACAGTGACCTTTCTGCCAAGGGAATCGGTTTTGTTTTAATAAAATGTTTTGATGAGAAGGCTGGGTCAAGACTTACCATTTTTTCACTAGAGTATCTTCCACAGCACTCCAAACTCCACTAGGGGAAATTCAGGACTTTTCTCCTCCTTTCTAAAGCTTTAACTGTGAATTAACTGAAAGTTTGTGTCACTTCATCTAATCACAGTCTCCCCTGAGCCGCTCAGTCACTAAGCACTTTCAAGCTGGAGACTGTATCACAGACAAATTTCTCAGAAACTGCTCTGTGCTTGGTCACAGAAATGACCAGGGTGACCATGGGGCTTCTGAACAAGATGTGACACTCACTTGCTTGGCAGCCAGTTCCTGTAACAGCCCTTCTGCTAAAGAATTGGTCAATAAAGTGAGGATGTGTGTAGCTGGAAAGGTCATTGCTGCTTATACTCATTCAAGTGACATCTGAAGTGACTACATGTACATACCCTAATGAATTTGCAAACGCTTTATTTTCTATTTTAATGCTAGGATTAGAGTGGTGTTTTGATAGAAGTAACATTACTCTAGAAAATTCCATTAATTTTAATGATTATTCTTCTCTTAATTTATACCTCTTCTTCACAATTCAGACATCAAAATCTTATTTCCTGTACTCTTTGCATGACTGAAAAATGGAGCAAATCAACCCTGTCAAAGGACTTTGCAGGAGTAAACAAAATTCTTTAAATATAAAAAGTCAGTTGAAGAAAGAGTTAACAAAAGGAAAGTCAGGAATGAGAAAAATAGATCTTAATCTGAAGGTGAGGTATAGCATGGAGGTTAAAATATTCCAGAATTTCTTCTTTCTCAGAACTTCACTGTAAATGAAGCACTGTTTTTACAATAGTAGGGAGGTGTACTGCACTGGAAGAGAGAGCATTTTTTTAATAGTATAAAAGTTGCTTTTCATCTTTCATAAACCTGATGTAGGGGGTAAAGAGAAAAAATGTTTTTCATCCTTTTAAGAGCTTAAAGCATAAGCATTGATAACTCATGAGCAATTATAACTTGAATTAAGTAAGCAAAAGGCAAAAAAAGGAGAGCCACCTATTGACAAAACTCAAGACTGTATTATGTATATTATGTAAATGTCACTGTTTTCTCTGGTTCAGGCAGTCAATGAGTTATTCCTCCTCACAGTCAGAATTTGACAAATCAGTCAAGCCCTGGTCTACTAGTCTACAGCAATTCAGAATTTGAAAGATGCCACAGTGTTTTGAATAGATGACTCAGGCTTGAATTCATATTCCTGTTATTCAGCCTGGAACCCCCTGGTGGTACTGAGGTGTGAGACTGTTTGTCTTGGATTTCACTGGGCATTTTGGAAACGGTGCTCCCTGGCTGACATCCACCAGGAGTGCTCATACCCTCTGACCAGAATCTGGTAATCATTAATGTGCTTTTGCACTAAGGCCAGGCTCTGCTGAGTCCATGGTGGGGAACACTCAGAGAGAGGATAAAATGACAATAAGGAAGGCCACCCTGGAGCAAAGGGGAACAGGGTGTGGGGCAGCTTTGTCAGATAGACACTGTGGAGCTGGGGACACTCAGCTAAGGGAAATCAATGCAGGTCTACCTGATCTGCTAGAATTAACAGATTTTGGTCATTTGCATTGAAAGCTAAAGGCAGATAAATGCAACAGCCTCTCTGCCAGTGCAGCTGGTGTAAGCTACTGGGATAATTTTGCACTCAGACTCCCTCTGGTCATTAGATTGATACAAATACATGCAAATTGATCCAAGTAAAAGCAAATGGCCTGCCAGCACTTCATTTTTATTTATATAATGCTCCTGCTTCACTAATCAAGAGGTTTAACTTTGCCATGATTGTTCATAAAAATGGTATTTTCTCCAGTCATAGATGAAGAATGGCAAAAGACTCAGTGTGTGCCAAGGGAAACCTGTGTGGAAGTTGCCAAAGAGTTGGGTACAACAACCAACAAATTTTTCAAGCCTCCCTGTGTGAATGTGTTCAGATGTGGAGGCTGCTGCAACGAGGAAAGTCTCAGCTGCATGAATACAAGTACAACTTACGTGTCAAAGACGGTAAATGAGGCTCTTCATCTGTTTTCTTTTTACCCTGGCTCACCAAAAAGGGAGGGGAAGGAGGATGTTTGGTTTCTGAGATCCTGTTATGAAAGATCTGTCTGCTCTATCATAACAAACAGAAGAATTAATTTTTTATCCATGTGGAGCGAATGCAGGAGTGTGCAATAGCATTTTACATTCATGTTGCATTATTAAAAATTGTTTATTTATGTGCAGAGATGGAAAATCAGGCTCTTAGAAAGCAACTGCAGGCTCATGATCACCAGAAGTTAGATCCTTCTTTAATATATTGTTACTTGGACTGGGAACCCCTTGAGAGCACTGTCTCCTAGGAATCCTCTGTATCCAAGGATTAATCCCAGGAAATTTTGTGTTGTTGGTCCACTGCATTTCAACATTGTCGTCCATGCTAAGAAGGCTGGTTAATAATTTTGCACGTGCAGTTTTGCAAGCCAAAAAAGGAGACATATTCATCAGGTGAGACCAGATGCTCTTAATTAGCATGCCTCAGGATCTGAATGTCCCAAATCACACATGTCTTAGGGAAAGAAAGGCATAAAACTGTAGTCAATTACTAAATAGGTGCAACAGGCAATACCCAAGTTTTAATGGCCAGTCCCAAAACCTGAGCATAGAGAGAGAGTAGCCAGACAGCTTCTTTCTGTAGACTCCCACTAGAGGCTATGCACATAGATATCTTGCTCCAGTGGGTGAGTGAGCAGAGCTCCAAGTTTAGTACTTCCAATCCACACTGTGGATGAAACCATCCATTGTTCATCAGCAATCTGGTCTAGTGGGTGGCACCCCTGTCCATGGGAAGGGGTAAGAGGTTGGAACTGATCTTTAAGGTCCCTTCCAACCAAGCCTTTCTATGATTCTATGATTCATACCCACAGATGAAGACTGGTCCTCCTTGTGCATTCCTATTTCACTTGGCGTAATAAATGAAATTCTACTTCTGAAAAAGGCTTCTCTTTAAATCATAATAAAGATCAAGGGCAGTTGTTTCTAAAAGAAAATTGAAGCCCTCATGGGGAACAGGTCCAATTCACTTCTGTATTTATTTTGTGTTTGTTGGAATGTAATTCCACTGTGTCTGGTTGTGCTGGAATATAGCTAGAGTAAAATAAATCAGGGCTTGTCCTTCTTGCGTCAATGCTCATTAATTGCTTTCATTCCACAGCAGAAGGAGCAAGCTGTTATGAGCTGTTGGCCACACACAAAAGACATCTGATCAGCTCAGGGAGCTAGGTTAGGCTAAGAAGTATTTATTTATTTATGTGTTTTTTGAGCAGCAGTTCATAAGCTTGTTGAAAAACTGCAATTTTGCAGAGTGCAACATTCCTTTAGCATCCTTCAAAATAAGCATTCCCTCAAAAGTCCCCAGATAAGTTCCTTTTCTGGATACACCACCATCAGTCCAGATTTGTTCATCTGGTGGAATTATTCCCATATTCCCATATTCTCACATAAGTGAGAGGATTTTTCCCTTGGTATAAAATATTGACTAGAGGATATTGATGCCACCTAAAGTTAGACACTGCAACACGTAAGTTTTAATGCCTAAGCAGTCTGCTTAGGAATACTCAGTCCCTGCAGATAAATGCAGCTTTAAGCCAAGACATGCTGGCACACCAATATGTGCCCAGTGCTTTGGTTTCCATGGGAAGGAAACTGGTTTGAGGGGCCGAGGGAATGTGGATCACTTCAACAGCTCCTGCACACAGCTGCCCAAGGAACCAGAGTCTCCACAGGCCTACCCAGAGATCACTCTTAACAATTTGGATGCACTGAAAGAAGGCTGCTTTGCTCCTAAAGCTCCTGCTATCATCAACAGAGAGACATTTCCAGGATGATTCCCTGCAGAAACCCAGCTGAAGCAGAATGAACTTTCCTGTATTTACTCCAGTTTCTTCCCTCTCTGAGGAGGCTGTGAGGTTTAAGTTAGGTCCCTGAAGATGCATATTGTGATTATCCCCAAGGACAGTTAAGTAGCTGTCTCTGTAAGTGGTAGAGACTCAACTGATGGTGCAACCAAGAACAAAGTTCTCAACACCTACCTCTTTCCCATTTGGCTCTAGCATCCGAAAGAGGTTTTTGTGTTTGCTTGCAAATAATTTTGAGTAGTCCTGGGGGTTTAATAGCTGTTGTACAGCACTAGGATGCCCATTTTGGCAA
>VZTT01037379.1:18507-35734 GCA_013400855.1 Buphagus erythrorhynchus | reverse complement strand
ATGCCCATTCTGGCAAGTTTCTACCTAGGTGGGCATTGCTTACTCTTCAAAGCCCCCAATGCACTTCTGCTCATTCCCATTTACGGTAATCATCTCTAGATAAGAGCAAAGGTGGGGAAAATGGTGGTAAAGAATACAAGATTTTTATTTTAAAATTTAATTATGAATGACTATTTAATTAACAACTACTACATATAAATTATTAACTGAAGAACGGAAACTGAAAAATAAATGTTATTTGTCCCATCTAGCTCTTTGAGATCTCGGTTCCCTTGACAAGTGTTCCTGAGCCTGTGCCCATCAAAATTGCCAATCACACGGCCTGTAAGTGTACATCAAATACCCAGCGCCCCCAGTACACCATCATACGAAGATCTGTCCAGTACCCAGAAGAAGATGGGTAAGTTCCCTCATTTGCAAACTTCTACACATGTTGAAATCGTTTTGTCCTCATTTGCATGCTATAATGGTCCACTCTCTTTCTATTATCCCAACAGTTTTTCTGAATAACTTGGTTATCACTCAGGGTTAGGAAGTACACCCAAACCATGTGAATTTTAAGTGATGGGTCATCAGAATCCAACAAATTGTAGGCCAGTTCAGCAGCATCTGGAGTCACTAAGATATTTAGGTTCTTGAGCAGGGACTCAAAGTGCTCATATTGGCACTATGCTCCACTGGAGCTATTTGAGAATGTGTGCACAGATGTTTTCAGCCTGACACAGCAACTCTGCTGTGTTATTATTTAGCCAGGGCACACTGAGTTCTGTGCTCAAGCTAAAGCCCTCTGTCATACTTGACAGAGCATGTTGGGTCAGAATTGATGTGAATCTTGGCTTTCCACTTTTTGATCCAGTCTTGGTTTGCATCTGTTGGGCTCATGGACGGGAGAAAAGGGACCTCACATCTCACTCCAAAATCTGGCATAAAATACCAGTATTCCTGGTGAGAAAAGGCTACATAAATTAAACAAAGACCCTAGAAACTCAAACAGCTTTAGTGACTCACTGGAAGTCAGCTCAAAATTCTCTGTCAATCCCTGCATTTGGCTTGTCCCCATCACTGCCCTTCAGTGGGACATTGGGGTGAGGAGAGGTGTCACTTCAGTAGAGCCACTCCAGCCCTCCCTCAGCCTGCTGGCCTCTGAATCCTCCTTCTTGACAAATACAGAAGAACCTCAGTCTTTTTTCAGTTTGTGAGTTCCTCCCAGAGCAAAGGGCCTGAAAGTCAATCTGTCCCTCTGACATTGAAATAGTCCCCTGTGCATCCATGAGCACAGGCAAATTAAACTGGAACTGAACCTTCTGGCAGCAAGGCAAAATTGAGTAAAGTTACACAACATGAATACTGCAGGACAAAGACCACCCTGCCTGGGGTAAAGCTGTTCTGTAGAAAAGTGGAGCTGCAAAACTGTGGCTTTTTCCTAAGGCTGTAATCTGAAATAGGTGCTGAACCTGTGTCCTTTGTCACTGAGAGCCAGAGAGCTCTGCCCTATCAGCAGAACCACCCAGACCCCATTCTCTGTTTGCAGCAGTAGAGCACACAGGTGCCAGGCCTTCACCTGGTACAGGTGGCAGACCCAGCACCTCATTTTGCCAAATGGATACTCTGATGCCTCTAACTATTTTTTTTAATTCCTATTTCAATTTCCTTTTCTTCTAGATGCCCCTTTACCAACAAATTCTGCCATAATGGATGGATCTGGGATAGTGACAAATGTGAATGTGTTATAGACACACAGCACTCCAACAGACGAGAAGGTAAAGATGGAATGACAAAGAGACACTTTTGAATACTATCCCCAAACTCTTTGTCTCTCATTCTGGTCTTCTTCTCAAACTCTTTTTTTTTTTTTTTTTTTTTTTTTTTTTTTGTTTTTTTTTTTTTTCANNTTTTTTTTTTTTTTTTGAGTTGAGGGAATTAAAGTTTTTATTCCACATCCCTAGACAGACTTGGATTACGGTGTGGAAAGTCACCTGAAAATAAACACACATATGTGTTTCCCCCCATCTCATGTTTTTTTTCTTGGATGTTTTACTCTCCTCTATATTAGCAACCTGAGTAGGACATAGGAAATTATTTATAAGATTTTGTGAAGTAGGCACTCTGTACAAATTTTTATTTCACATGTGCCTTAAATTGTATGATGGGCATTAGGGAAACTTCTTAACTGTAGAGAAAAAAATTGCTGTAGAATGAAACATGTTGAAGACAAAAACCAGTCCACTGAGTACTGATTATTGCTTTTTATGCAGCTTGACCCTTCTCAGCAGAGTAATTAAGCTAAGATAGCTATGGCTAATAAAATGTCTACGTGGTTCAGTTTAAGAAAAAACNAACAAATATTAAGATAAATTAAATTTTCTCCAAGTCCTATGCACGGTTGTTAAAAATTGTTTTTCTCAGGAAATTGTATTGGTCAAAATAACACGATCATAGCACTAGAGCAAACAGACAGAGAAGGAAACCTTGCCTTTGTGCTTCAAGCTACATTCAGCAAGAGAAAGAATAAACCATTCAACACAACAATAAATCAATCTGGCGAGTAATTCCTAGACTAGCAAACTAAAATAAAACTAAATAAACTCATAGACTGGTCTACTGATTACAGTCTCCTAATGTTAATAAGCAAGAAATAATTTGCATAGTGGTTTCTGTTGGATCTTTTCTCACTCTGGATAAGATCCTCTGACCATCAGGTTAGGCAGTCAAACACAAGTTAAATTTTTTAGTCGAGAAAGGATTAGTACTCTGTGTTTCAGACTGAGTCCAAAGGACTGAGAATAGCCAGAGCCCCCTTAACTCAGAGTCTTTTGTAAAGTCAGCTTCGAGCATTAAAATCTGTGACTTGTTGAATTATGGCCTTTACTGACATAGACTCAAGTGTTCCTCAGAAAAAATATAATTTTCTGAAGTACATTGTATTTGGCAAGTGGCTGGGACAAAATAACTTAAAATCTGTCTTTGAGGTTGAAACAAAGTGAGATTGAAACACTCTGCACCACTTCACACATGCCAAGCTTTATCACCCCAAGGAAAGGGTTTGTCTTCCAAGAATTTTGAGCACACTCCCTCCTCCCTTTCAATACGCCTTAGGTTTTATTCTGTCCAGATACTGGTTTTTCAGCATTGAGTAAATAATGATGAAAATTTCTTTCAAGTAATGTGCAAGCCTTTTCTGGCCACTGAGATCAGGGATCAGATGGCAGAGGTGCAGGTTACATTTCACATTCCATAGGTTATATCCAAGAGCTAATTGTAAAGCTACAGGAAATTACCTTCCCAATGACACCTTATATGCCATGACCTTTAACCAGGGATGTGCTGCTTGCATTTTAATAAAGCTTTCACAAAATGTGTTCCCTTTTTGCTAGGATTAGCTCCATATTGTACTCCAGATGTGCATTTTCAGGGAAGATATTAGACAGCGAGTTCCCTTGGCTGTTTTGGCTTTTTTTCTCAAATGAAGTATTTTCTTTCATCTTTGACAAATATGAATGTGCTCCTTGTTGAAGTGCTAGGCCAGCTTGCCCCCTAGTAGACAGAGCATTATTCCTTAAAAATTCCTGCAGTGACTGTGTAGTGAAGTACACATGTGGTGGGTGTGGTAGTTTGCATGGATGTGCCTTTTTGTCACGGGTATAGACTAAATCCTTTTGAGATTATCTTTTTAAAACTTGCTATCTAGTAAATATTTGTGCATTCCAAAACATAACACTAGGCTCTTGCAGTATACATTCCCCAAAACTTTTTTGTGCTAAGTTCAACCCAGTAGAAGTAGCAGTATTAGAATAAAGTGAAATAATCAGCTCAGTCCTCTCGAGTCCTTCTCTGTATGGGAAGTTGCAACAGAAATTGTGAAGTCTAGAATCTATCAGAAAGTACATGTGTGAGTCCTAATGAATAGAGAATATAAAGAGTCTCTTCAAAGCAGGATTTAGTCATGTAAAGCTTACTGCTAAAAGATGTATGTGCTATTGCAGGACTCCCTCCTCTTGCTGAGCTGGCTATGTGTGGACAACACATGGAATTTGATGAAGAAAATTGTGAATGCATCTGCAGACATAAGTGTCCCACAGATTTCTTTCAAAGTAAAGAGAACTGCAGCTGCTATTTGTGTAGGGAGAGCCAGGAGAGCTGTGCTCTAAAACACAAGATATTTCATGCTGAAACCTGCAGGTAAGTGATCCTTGCCATTCACTGTCTACACTGCAAGAGCTTTAGAGGTGCAAGTGCTTAATTGGCTGGGAGGTCCACTTGGGACAAAATACCTTGCTGAAATTAGGGAAAATAATATTAATAATGATAATAATATTGGAGGTTATATTTACAATATTTACCATATAAAAGGAATCGAAGGTTTATTTGTATTTTTAAGAAATCTGGATAAGGCTGCTAATCAACTATCAATACTTACTAACTTTTTTTTTTTTTTTGCTTATCTTTAGGGAATGATGATTAAAACTGTACTACAACTGATATTAGTTCTTGCAATGAGATACCGAGTCTTGTAGGTAGGCAGAACCCATCCTGATACAGCTGTTCTCTGTGCCAGCTGAAGGCAATCTCATGGATGGTTAGGGACAAAGGCTCCCTAAATTTGCACACAGAGCACACAGCACATTCCTTATCCAGTTGGTCCTCAGAGCAAGTAATTTTCTAAACCTAATGCAATTTTGTAAACATATAAATCTACTAAACCAGCTCTGACTCCATTGAGAAGCAGCAAAATTGTTCTGGGGCTACTATACTCCATGAATTTCCATAATCTGTCTTTATTAGTAGTTTTAAGGTTTCTGTGTCAAATCACAGATAGAAAATGCCCTCTTAGAACACTTGTTTTCATGGATTAGTTGATTTTTTTTAATTTTTCAGAAAGCTTTGGTCCCATGTAGAGACCCAGGAGCATTCAGTAGCTTAGTCTCAAAGTTTATATAAGGATAGTCAGCATCCAGTTTCTGTGGGTACCATGGGAGAGCTGTAGCTCACTGAGTGATCACCAACAGGGTCCACTCTCAGTGGCTTCATAAATTCATTCACAGGGAAGATGCTGTGGAAGAATTAACACTTGCATCTTCAGCTTTGAAAACAAGGACAAACATGAAATAGTTAGCAAGTATAATAATAGTTAAAACAATCAGCAGAGCTAAAAATGAGCATGAAAGAATTGGTCATTTATATGTTTCAGACAGGTGGGAGGGGAGCAATGTAATCATTTGTTTACATGAATTTGGCTTCTAGAAATTCCTGTAATCTGGACACATGACCTGAATGCCAGACTTCCATGTGCAGTATTTCTGGAGGAGCAAAGCTGAATGATGAAGTGAGATAAACTACTTTGCAGAGTCCAAGGGCAGCATTATCCAGTGCTGACCCTCAGGACTTCACTGGTCTCAAGAAAGGAAAGCATCACTTAAGATGTGAATCTGGACAAATGGACCACTGCAAGATATGCTGTTGTAGACAAAAATTGTGAAGCAGCAAATTCTTGTCTTCCTGTGTTGTAGGATGTCAACACTTTCCTAAACAGTGTGTAGGGAGCATTGCAGTGTTCAATGAGGAAAAAGTTGAGGAATATGACAGTGAAGAATTTTCATATTAAAATGCTTTTCTCTTTTGCGTTCTTTCTTCTTTATCAAACAGTTGTGAAGACAGATGTCCATCCCAACCCAGAACATGCCCAACTGCCAAACCAGTGTGCTCCAGGCACTGTCGTTGTCCAAAGGAGAAGAGAGGTTCTCATGGGTCCCAAAGCAGAGAAACTCCCTGACTGAGCTTCCCCTATTCTTCGAAAATCCACTGCTTTGCAAAGTAGCTGTCACTGACTTTCAAACAATAGTAAACATGAACATCTTCCACATTAATAGCAGAAGAATTAATCCAGTCTGCATTTATTTATTAGAGCAATCACTAACTACAAGTGAATCCTTTGGGACACTGGTAATTGTTCTCTAAGAGGTAACAACAGCTGATGAATTTCTGGCTGCATGGAAGAAAGACTGGAAAGTACCAGTTCAATGTTACATTATGGAAGATGAAACTGTGCATTGGAAATAGAGTCACAGTCTCCAGCCAGTCATTCAGAAATTGAGACTTGATAATCTTAGCCTCTGAATCCTTAGCTAATGCAGCTCCTGGGTAAAACTTTCTTCAGAAATTCAGTGTACAGGATTTGGCTTCTAATAGGTTCAGCACTGAGTTATTTGATCTACTGTCCAGCTTTGATTATCATTTTGTGTTTATTGTACAACTACTGTCAGATGTGCCATATTTAAGTGTATATAAGAAAATAAATACATCAGTTATTCGAGTGGATTTTATTTTTCTCTGTTATTTTAAAACTCTGCCCAACAAAAAGAAAATAAGAAAAAAACTCAAAGCCATTTCAAGTACAGTTTTCCTATATTTGTTCCACAGGGACTGGCTTCTGCCCAAACCCAGTTCGAAACAAGGTCATTTGACCAATAGTTTCAGAAAAAAAAAAGCATTTTTTCCCATCTCTGCCTGACAGCATGTGTGATTTATTTATTTGTTGCTGGTGTAGTGTGTCAATCTTCCTAAGGGGATAACACCACACTAGTACTAACTCTTCAGTGATTTTTTGGAAAAGCATTGTTCACTAGAAGATGGTGTTCCTTATAGCCTACCATGCAATGAAAATATCTCCTTTGCACTGAAATTCCTCTCCCCAGTGTGAGGCCTGAGTAACAGTGCTTTAAGCAGATCAGGTAAAAGGGCAGTATTATTTTCTGAGCCACTGAAATCTTGTGTGAGCTAGTCCAGGGAAAATATTATAAGCAATAATTCTGAACTGGAAGTGGTATTCTTGACATCTGTATGATTTTTTCCCAGTTGCTGAATTCTCCAAGTCTACACTGCACTGTGACAAAAGGGAATAGAGTATATGAAACAAATGTTACAGAGATGGAACGTTTGACACAACACAGGGAACAGGAAATGGATTTCTGATGTGCAACTAAGATTTTTTTTATTCATATAGGAAAAATAGATTGCTTTATAATAAAATTAGAGCCAAATCCTGTAAGATTGATTGAATGGCTAGACAAAGCACCAAACAATTTAACATGCCTTTAGTCTCAGTAAGGCATTTAGGATTTGATCCTGAGTGCTGTGAGTGTTTCCTAAGCCAGCTGGGACCTAGGTCTGTGCAAACATACCTGCAGGCTGTTTGTGCTACCTGCTCTGTGAGCTGGCCTGGGATCCTCTCACCAAGCAGAGTAGTCTGACCTGTGAGCATCCTGGGTGGAGCCCCTGCAGCAGGGTTACCTCCTGCAGCAGGGTTACCTCCTGGGCTGCACTGGGATCCTGCTTGTGGGTGCTCCTCCAGAGCCAGCAGCATGAACTCTGCATGGACAAGCAGGGGAAGGTGATCCCAGTGTAACACCAGCCTGGCAGTACAAGCACACCCTTACATCTCCCCTTCTCCTCCAAGAGGCTCTAAATTCAAACACCTGTGTGGTGGTGAGGCCCCTGGGCTGCACAGAGGTCCATAAATGGAGTGAACTTCCCCATCACTTCTCCTCTATCTCTTCTGAGGACCCTGACCAAATGGCTGTGTTGCCAATAAGCTACCCCTGTAGCACACTCCTCAGAAAGCCAGGGCGCTGCAGAGGCTGACACTTAACTGGGAGCACCAGAGTTATATGCAGTAAAAATACACCTTTATGCAAAACCACACAGAAGTATTTGTAAAGCTAAATTCTATGGAAAGAAATCAACATTTATATTTCCTAGTTTATCCTGGAATTTAGCAACTGGAATGCTGTATTAATTACACCTGTGTCTTGTCAGTGTTGATCTGTAGAGGCTTCCTTGGTTTTCTGTCCTTACCAGTGAATATATTAACTTCATTTTTCAAAACTGAATGCTCTTGCCAGAGAGACAAGTAGGCTCTGAGATAAAGCAGTCACTGAAGGGCTGAAAACCATGCTCCAAAGCTTTTCTCACAGAGATAGAGAGGAATTTGAATATGAACCACCTAACTTCCAGGAGACTACAATGGCCATTAGAATACCTAGGCTGGAAAGGTACCAGTACTGACCACCACTGTGAATCCTGCTCTGAGCTTTTCACATTTCCCCATTCCACTGAAAAAGAGACCTGTGCCTGATTCCCAGTGCAGGACTGAAGATCACAGTGGGATGGAGAGAGATGAGATAGGCTTCTTTCAGTCTAAGCCTCTGGGTGAATTTAACCTTTAACCTCAAAATTTTGCTCTTAAATCTTGTGGATTACTTTGTTAAACATTTAGGCAAATATTTTTGATAGTGTTGTGGTTTAACCCCAGCTGGGAACTAAATAACCCACAACTCACTTGCCCTACCACCACCTTAGTGGGAGATTTGGAAAGAAAAAGTAAACCTCATGCGTTGAAGTAAGAACAATTTGATAATTGAAACAGAATTAAATATAACAGCTACAACAACAGTAAGAATACTAATGGTACTACTAATAGTAGTTGTAATGGAAAGGGGAGAGAGAGGAATAAAACCCCAAAACCACAAATGAAGTACAACACAATTGCTCACCATCCACTGACCCAGTCCATCCCAGTGGTGATGGGACTCCCCTTCCCTAACTCCTCCAATTTATACACTGGGCATGACATTCTATGGAATAGGATATCACTTTGGCCCATTGAGGCCAGCCATCCTGGCTATGCTTCCTCACAGCTTCTTGTGCATCTGTTGTCTGTCAGAGCATGGGAAATCAAAAAGCCCTTGATTTAGAGTAAGCACTACTTAGCAATAGCCAAAACATCAGTGTGTTACCACAGAGTATTACTCTCAATAATATTATCATATTTATAGTTAGTATATATTATCAACATATACTAAAAACAAGACACAGCACTGTACCAGCTACTCAGAAGAAAGCTAACTCCATCCCAGCCCAAACCAGAATAGATACAAACATGCTCAAGCAACAGAGAATGTGTGATCATCAAAAACACACCTGGAGGTCAATGTAAAATTCAGTGTTATTTTCACTGAATTTAACCCCCTACAGGTTCTTCTACCTGTGAGGGATTTCTGTTTTGCAGGAGCAATGTGCCTGAAAGCTTGTGGATTAAGAATGGTTCTTAGGCTTGCTGTGAAGATGGAAAAGGAAACTGCTTGTGGTGGCATTCACTAGCAAGTGTGACCTAAGCAGCCAACAGGTTTTTATCCAGTTTATAACTTCGATTCTCCTCACAGGTTCTCAGCCCCAGTTTCCAAAAGCCTTATGAATGTACTTCTGCATGCTTCAAGCAGAGTTGTCAGCTCTGGTGCAACCTACAGGCATCTTACAGCCTATTTCTTTTACAATAAATTCCTACCCCAGTGGATCATCTGCTCCTAAGGCCCTGTGCCAGTCTCTGTTGTAGGGTGCTGCTCTTTGCTACCCTGCTCTCCTTATCATTAGAAAATTACCAAAGCTAGAGCATGTACAGCATATCTGTAACACACACTGAAACACTATGTGGAAAAGCTCATGAATTTAAGCACAGTGTGTGAATGACAGTGCTGTGGGATGGTCTTCACTGTCACTGCCCCAAGAATATCTGGATGTCACCAACCCTGTGGCATAGCCATAAATCCTCTACATGGAAGACCAGGACTAAAAGAAGGGTCTGGGTGAAGATTCAAACACATGCAGATAATTAGATTCTGGTGAGAATCTAAAGAAGCTCAATGCTATTTTGTAGGTGAAATTCTGGATTTTTCATTTAAAAAAATTCAATAAACTTTAAAATAGAAATGCTTTATATTATCTTTCATATCAATCAAATTGACTTGTAATTAGAATATTTAATATAACAATTCAGAAGAATTAAATTAGGTATGTAAAATTCATAGCAGATCTGTTTTTTGACTGATGTCATTAACTCAACCTATGACTAAATGACCCTCAGAGAGAGAAGGTTATTGAGCAGTGGAATGTTCTCTTTGAAGTTTGAAAGGCCTTTTATTACTGTGTTCAGCATGACTTGCTTTTTAGGCATATGGACATGATTTACAGATTTCATAGGCAGAATAATAGTGCTAAAAATTCCTGTTGTGGTGTGTCTTAATTTTTGTATAGTGAGGGATGTCTTTAATGTGATATTTGCATTATGTATGTAATAGGAATGACAGTACTTAAATAATAATTGTTAATTCTAAATAAATACACATGGAGTTTCTCAAACCATCAGTTTTTATTGGTTGCTAGCTCCTACTTATATGTGCTTTCTTGCAGGAAGCGGACAAGGAAGAATATGAATCAGAATAATAGTTAAATATGCATACTGCATTGAAAGAGTCAGGAAATATTTATCTACTTGCAAAAACCATACTTGACTTCCAGAAGGACAGAGGTACATGTGCTCTTACTAAATGCTGGTGACATGGAAGAAATTCAAGCATGTCTTGAAAGTACTGCTCTCATTTACTTCAAAGGCTATCACAGGTCATATGCTGTGACATTGCTTAGAGCAAGAATTATTCATGGGAGGGTTGGCAGAGCACATATAAATCCTGTCATACTCACATACCCTGCAAACAAATAAATCTGTATGTATCCTTTGGGCACCAACTCCAGCTGACTCGTAAGGTCTCTTCCTGTATTCCAGAGAAAACAAATGTGAATCTGCTTAGGTTTATTTTTTGTTTTCTTGTACCACTGCAAGTCAGGATTTATGCAATTAAAGTTATTTTGCTTTACAGTAGTGTAAAAAAAGGAAAGTAAAATCTTGAGAACCCAAAACTGAATCTGAGGAAGGTCCTTCAGCTGCCTGTTTCTTTTGTATTTTCCAAATAACTGGTAAATACATTTCAACTTTAGAATATCAAAGAGGTTATCATCTTCTAATTCTGGACTTGTGGAGTGAATTGTTCTTTCTGGAACTATAAGGTGGATACCAGGCCAAGTAAATCTATGTTCTCATTTATTAAAGTCTACATTAAAAAAAAACATACAAGCAGAGGTTACAAGTGATGTACTGCCATTCATTTTATTTATCAAACTCCTACATCAGCAGTTACTTAAAAACCTCACTAAAAACTTTTAACTCAGGGGTAAAAAAAATCTGTTTTAAATTAACATAAAAGGAAAGTGCTCCTTTGGCCAATAAAACAAAATGATGTGTCAGGGCTTGGTCTGCATTTTGACTTCAATGCCATTAACACACTTCTTTGTTTCCACTTTTATTGTACTTTACAATACTACTCAATGTGAAAGGTCATTCCAGGCAGAGAGCAGTGGGGAATCCGTAATTTAGCATGAACTGTTTCCTTTCTTAAATATCTAAAGGTACCTTTAAAAAAGTTTACGGTTGAATAATCAATGATTTAATTCTAGTCTGCTTTGATATATGCTATATATTTAAGAATACAACAGTAGTTATACAAAAAATATCTAGTTATGGAGTGTGATTATAAATTAAGTACCAAAAAAATAAGGTAACAAAGCAGGAAGCATTTCACTTTGCCTTTTGCCCCACTATCTTATGCTAAGTGGATTTTTAATTGGTGAAGACTCTCTCTGATGTGTGGCTTAGGATCACAGATCCAGCTGAAAAGGTAATGCAAGACACCCAGACTAACCCATCTGTTTCTGTTAGGTGACTCATTGGCAAGGCATTTATCCAAAACTTTCCCTTGACCCTAGATCCCACTGTCTATGCACACTCATGTGCCTCCTTTGATCTTTTTTCTTGGGAAAGTGTATCTTGATTCCTATTAATGGACTAACTTTTGAGAATTGTGTTTAACATTTAAATACAGTTACACAGCAGTTATTTTGATTCAGTCCTCAGAAAAAAATCACCAACACAAGTGATGAGACATAAGGAGGAGCTTAAGGCATCCACAAGAACTATGCAATGCTTCTTATCAATATTGTCTTTGCAGCAAACATCAATATTTTCCTGTAGCTGAATTATGAAGGCACATCATGAAAATCCCTTGAAAGTCATTTGGTCTCTCTGTTCCTCCATTTCCTTGTGCATCCCATTTTAAATCTACCCACAGCTCACTCCTAAAAGTTTTCAGAGCTAAGAATGCCTACACTTCTCTACCTGTCCCCTGGAACACAGTCACCTTTCACCTTGCCCTGCTCCACATCAATTAAATTAACCTCAGAGCAGCACTTTCCAGCCCACACAAAGCTTGAAATCTGTGGCTTCCATGTCACACCTCGAGAATGCTTTGCATGCCTCTCTGAGTCTTCTCAATTCTAACAATCAAATATAAATTACTTCTTCCTCAACAGACCTTACCTTGTTTTCATTTCTAGATATTCAAGGCTACAGTAGCAGTATCAATTTAAAGAAACTCTTGTCTCATTTAATGGATTTTAAAGCATAATTAAAATTAATTATTCTTGCTTTGCAGTTTAAATCTGGATTCAAACTATCAATATATAGCTAATTATAGTATCAATATATAAAACTATAGATAGTTCATGCTTATATTTTTTAAGAAACTCAGTTTTCTTTAAATTCAAATTGTAGAATGCAGGCAGGTTAATACTTTATTTGATATAATGACTACAGAGAAAAGTGCTAAAAATGTTCTGGAGCATTTGTGTGGTAAGGGCATTAGTAGTAGGAAATAAAACATACCAGATAAAAGTTCTTCAGCTTTGCACAGAGATATTTTGCAGCACCACAAGGATGAACACATTTTAAGTTTCCAATAGCTCCATCTACTGTTGTCACTGCACGTTTTTTTCTCCTCCACCAGTAAGTCCTCACACATACTCAACTTTCAGTTAAACCCATTTTGTTAGCATTTTTAAGCTGATACTCACCTGACAGTTCTGCTACTCCAGTTTGTGCCAACTCATAGAATCATACAATGTAGAACTCGACAACATAAATTGCCAGTTTTTAAGAGTTTGTCAAGTACAATTTTAAAGACACAAACAGAAGATCTCTAGGCCAGGCCTTCTCTTCTAGCACAGCTGATATATCAATGTTAAAGTACTCCAATGTGGCCTCAAGGCTGCAAAAGCAGAAATGGATCTGCAACTAAATAGACAGTAAAATCTAGTAAAGCTGGAAAAAAAAAAAAGAAAGTAGAACCACGTCTAGTGTGGTCAACATGCTGTGGCTTCATAACTGACACCAGACGTGTGTGTTACAGTAAATAATTTGATCCAAATCAGACACAGGCAGAACTGTATTTCTGTTAGATTAGTCAGATGGCTTGTTAGAGAGTGGATAGTAGGGGTATGCTGGCTGCAGGACAGATATCCCCTGGGTCTGCCAGTACAAAAGCAACCAGTACTTCTGATAGACTTAAAATGTCAGGATAAGCACAGACACCACTTTGCATTGTGTGCTCAGGAATCTTTTCCTGCCCTATTTGATGAGTACTTAAGCTGGACCACTGCCTTGTCTGGGAAGGTGGAAGAACAGGCACCATCCAGCCTTTGTTTGCCATGACTGCTCCTGCCAGGGACCAGGAAGGACCAGAGACCAAGTGCTCAGGTACAGGAATGGCTCCTGCATGGCAGTGTGAATGACTCACAGGTGGAGTCAAAGAGGATTCTTCTCAGTAGCAGCCAATGCACTGCGAGCAGCTCTCCTGTCCTGTGGCTTGCTAAGGGATGTAACCTCTTGTAACCTGCTTTGTAACCCCTAACCTGGCTTGTAAGCCCAGAGGACTGGAAACCACTCCTGGTGTATATCCTTTGACTGCTCCCATGCTCTTCTTCACCTTCACTGATCTGATTTGACAGGGAAGGGAGCGCTCTGGGGTGGAAGAGCATTGTAGAACCCAGAGGACAACCAAGTGATTGAGACCTTGGGGCATGCATGAGAGGCACAGATTACACACACGTGAGAGCTAACATGCACAGCCTTCAGCCTTGCCAATCAACTTCCCCCTTCTGTTAGAAAATTCATGTCCCACAGATGGATTCCAAACTGCTTGTAAGGGAGAAGTGTCTGTAAAATGGAAAACCAACTTATTTTCTGGCATCTAAGAGAGAAATTTGGCTTCAAGAAAAGACGCCCTTCTCCAGTTTGTGTTTAATGGTAATTTCCTTCACAGACAGCACTGCGGTTTGTCAAGCCTTCAACTTGAAACCTGTATTTTAGAATTACATTAACATGTAATTTCAGCCAGCTTCTGTGGGATTCCATGAACAGGAAGACCCAGCTGCTTGAATGAGAAAACCATTATATTTCCTGGCTGCTTTATGGGAGGTATTCCAGCCAGGTAATGAGATTGGCCATATGCAATAGAAACCAGGCAAAACCAACTTTTCTAAGGTATTAGAGAAATCTATTAGATCCTGTTGATATTTCCTAGCAGCAAAAAACAACTGCTGAGGTAGACAGTTGGACACTCACTCCCGCTATGCAGGAATCTTAGAAGTGACAGGCTCTCCAGCTTAACCCTGTAAAAGTAAACTAAATGGAAGGACAATTAGTCCTCTTTCTTCAGAGGAACAATTCCAAATACTGCTTTCCTCCTTGTTTTGGAGCCTATTTAATTCCAGCAGGATCAAAAACTGCAAACACTGTCACTTTTCAAACAAGGTGTTGGGCTGTCTCTGGCTCTCCTGCTTGGTTTCACTATTCAGTCTCAGTTTGTGATACATCTATAGGCCACAATTCTCCATTCAGCAGTACTATTTTTCACTGATGTACTTCATTTGTAGCTTCCAACAGTTTCTGCTTTCCTGAATCATGAAAAGAAAATGTCCTCCACTTCAAGCCAGTTATGCAGCCTCACACCACTATTCCATGTCACAAGATTACTTTTCCAGGAGCACTATGGCTCCCTTGTCACAGCATCAGGCTCTAGAGCAGCACTGTTTCACAGCTCTTGTGTGAAGTACTCTGTGAATAACTGATGGCTTGTTTTTGTCAATTACTATTGTTTTTAATAATAAATGTGCATGCTTTAGGCTCATTGAGTGTAAATAAATGCATTAATTTAATACACCAGCTTATAACACACAGCAAAGCCACTGCACCAAATAGTGACAATCTTTGTTCCATACAGACATGGAATAAGAGCAATGTCATCCAACAGGCTGGGGGATAGAGTGGCAGATTCAGCCTGAGAGGAGGCTGAGTGGGAGTTGAAAGCACAGAATATTTGGCAGAAAGTTTTCCTATATTTTTGAGAACACTGAAGAGGTCTCCTTGAGGCACAATGGCATCTGCCACCTGAACAAAGACACAGGAGTCTCTTTGAGTGTCCTCCATCTTCTCTCTCCATTAACTCAATTTATGAGATGTTTTAGAGAGCATTCAAGGACCAGGCTGAGAAGTGGCAATTACTCTGCTGTCACAGGTTTTACATCTTTACTCTCTATTTATCCTACAGTCTCACTCTGACCTTGTATATACTCTGAAGGAGTGAATATCCGGAGTGCAGGATTTAGAAAGTAAGAAAATTTGATTCTTTCTTCAGCTGTTGGTCCCTGAGCTTCACCTCAGATCAGGGCAGGATAGACTCTGGATATGACCAGGGTCTGTGGCACTTTTATGAATACACAACACAACATCATAGCCAGGGGAAAGCGAAATGTTATCCCATCCTTGTGAACCAGCTGTAGAGACAAAATTTAGCAACACCTTTTTCAACTTGGCAGTGGCAAAGATTCCTTTTCTTTCCATTAAGGTTTTTCCTAGGCTTCTTGTTAGACAAATTTTTCAAGTTCCCTTGAACATGACAACAGGAGAAGGCTGCTGATACAGGGGGATTTACTGGACCACTGACAGGAATGACATTAAGCCTAACTAGACACGTTTAATGGAGAACACAGATGTCAGACCACCAAAGCCAATATGCCAGGCCAAAGGCATGAAGGTTGGCCACCATCCCTGATCTCCTTCAGAAAGACTTCCAGAGCCTATGGCCAACTGCTGGGAAAGTAAAGAAAGGGTCTGCTACATCATATACTAGTTACAATTTCTCTTCAGATTTTTAAAGTTTGCACACCAAGAAATTTAACTTCTCTAGAGAACACACACAAAGAACTAATCTAAAATAAAAATTTTCCAAATAGTTAAAACCATAAGCATTATTTTCCTAACAGCTAAAACTGGAGTGACTTGACAGCTTGATTCTTCAGGGCAGTGTGACAGCAAGGGAAGTCACCACCACCATTTACCAGGGCTCACAAGGGGTGCTGCAGTGGAGACCCCCCAAGTGCATTCCTCCTCCTTCTGGCACTTCTTTGGTGGCTTTTTCCCTAGATGCAATTCAAGGCCACAGCTTTACACTCAGGCTAAAGTTTCTTCTTAGAACTAGGATCCTTACAAACTCCTGCTTCTCAAACTCTTCTTCTTTCACACCCTGCTGTTGCTGGTGAGAAGCTTCCCCTCTTCTGGCCTCACATTCAGCTTCTCATCCTGAAATTCAGGTTCTTGACATGCCAGAGAAGCACCTGACGGTGAAATCAGATTTGCCAGCGCTGGTCCCACCTTTCTGAACACATGAGAAAAATTCAATCAATGAGCAATGTTCTTCTTACTCAACACAGCAGTTTTTCACATCTTTCAGTCCCCAGAATGAAGTGCTTGATTTCCTCCTTAGTCTTTTCTGGGATCAGTGCCTCCAAACCACATCTGTCCAAGCTTCAGTCTAACAGGAATCCAGCCAGCACTCCAGCCTAGGTCAGCTTGTACTGTCATTCACAAGAAGCACATTTGTACAGGAGTCATGACAGACTCAAATCTGACAAAATTCGTATCAGAAATCTGGGCAGGAAAAAGGAGCTGCCAAACATAATTTTGGGAACATACAGGAAAGGCATGAACACCCTTCCTGGCAGCCAGAAGCAGTCAGGACAGTGTTGGAGCTGCAAAAAAGGCTGATAGTAAGGCTCCTGGAGAAGACCAGGAATACATAGCCAAGAGATGCCAACCCAGCTCCTTTTCCAGTGTTCAAGCTCCTGGACCGTCTATAAAAACCATGTTTTTAAAATTTATTTTGATTTAGAGACAGCAAGCTTTCAGCACTTGTGGCAGAAGAGTCTAGAACATTTCAGGAGCTCCAGCTCTAACTATGCCAAACACACCAGAAGACCTTCTCCACTGGGGGCAAAGCAAAGCCTTTGGAATTCTGAGGCAATCCCATCCCTATATGGCATTTAGGTCACTTCTTCTCAGTAGCTCCGTACTTCACTTTTCTGACAACAACCATCCGGGACGAGCTTCCCACTACAGCACGGACACCGCTGCTGCATGAGCGCGGAGCGCTCGGAGCCTGGCGCCGGG
>VZTT01037379.1:0-10107 GCA_013400855.1 Buphagus erythrorhynchus | reverse complement strand
CGGGCAGTGCAACCTTCATATTTTTAGTAATATTTTGTTTGTTCTCTTTTATTTCTATTTAGTTTCCTGCAACATCTACAAACACTAACTGGAAGGATTGTGTGTATCTATTCAAAATGCTTTTTCTTTTGTGGAACATTGTGTACTTATGAATAACACAAGAAAACCTTGTTATGGTTTATGTTATGGTTATGTTTACAAGACCAATGTAAAGTTTATCTGGAGGTTTATTTACCTTTCCATAAAGAATGGATGCATTTCATTAATATGTGGGAACATATAATTAGAAAATACAGAACTACAAAACATAATGCTGCTTTCCACCACTGATTGTTTGAGTTCTTATGAGAATGTTTTTTAATAATCATCTTTCTATCCAAGCTGCCATACAAACTTAACCCATAGCTGGTTTCTCAAATAACACCAGTTTTATTATGCAGAACTCTGTGGGAATGATTTGCTTACTGGCCTTGTGCAGTGGAGTAAAGGATGATGCTCCAGAAACATTTACCATTTTACAAAACATCAGTGGGTAACATGAAAAAGGTAAATAAACTAAGCAGAATACTAAAAAAAACAATTACTGAGATAAAGAGTGTGGTTAGAAATTAATAAAATAACTTGTTAAAAAATTAAAATATTTCAGTTGTGCTTGAAGGTAATATTTGATTGTTGTGAAATATTGGGGAAATGTTAGCAAAGAGAGAGTAAGACAATAAAGCAATGTCTTGCACAGAGCAGAGCCTCTGGTGTGTAGGAGGAGCAGGAAGACCTGTATAGAAGGTGCCCCCCAAACTGCAATGCAATTTCATCCCCAGGCACAAGGAGAAATGTTGTTTCCAATACATTGTGTACAGACACTGAATTAAGGTGTTGATAATTGAAAATTGTAGGTTAAACCATGCAATACACCATACAAACATCAAGTAAAGTATGGATATAAGATTAGTCTTTCAGACTGTGTTTTAGTGGGTGTAGATAGATCTGTAAGAAGGTAAATACTGTAATTTACTTTTTTTGTGGTCAAGTTTTTCTGCATCTGTTTATATTTTTCCCTTTTTGATATTTATTTCTCTTCACTAGTCCCTTTTTTTCATATATACTTAGACTTGTAAAAATTAATTGTAAAAGTCATTCCGGTGCTTTCTGCTTCAGTAAAATACAGACTTCTTGTAAATAGATAAAAGAATAATCAGTCTCAAAATGGTTTAATATTTTTATTTTCTTTATTAAAAGTATTTCAATATTTTTATGTTTAATTGCTGTCATTTAAAAAACTCATTATATTTGCTGTGCATCATGACACTTGGTAATATGTTGACTTCCACAGTTTTCCCTAATGACTTGAGCATTGACATAGATAACAGGTGGATATTTTTTAAAAGAACAAAACTAAAGGCAGGATGTGTTTCTGCATCTGAATTTATAATTTTACCAAAATTATACCATTTTCCTGTAAAGCTAGCAGGTCGATTAGGTCTTTCAGATCCTGACATGCTTCCACACTGTCGTAACTCTAGAGATGCTACTTGTGCAGGATTCATCGAAATTCAACTGTGCATGGCTGGTTGTCTTGTACCTGCTGGTTCCTCAAGCTGCTTGTTTAAGCAGCAGGGACTGGTGCATTCCCTGGGAATACAGGCACTGGCTGCTGCTGGAATTTGCTGTCTTCCTGCCCAGGCAGCAGCAGGAGTTTCAATAACCAGACCTTACCCATTGTGATGGGTGGCAGGTGAGATGAGTCCCACATTGGCATGAGAGCAACCAGTGAGTCACTCTCCACATCTCTCTTTAAAAGTAGGAGTGTTGTAAGTGTGCTGACCTAAGGATGCAAATAAGGCAAGGCTTGTATGGGAAGTAGTGTCATTTATTAGATCAGACTGATAGAAAAGAAGTAGGCAGGCTCTGTACAGTCATCTTTGTTCTCATCTCTTCTGTTTGAGTGTTCCTGACTCCTTTTCCCCAGTTGCCTTACTTGGATTGAATACATTTGATATTCTAATCCCAACTACATACATTAGAAATGCACTGCTGTAATTCAAAGTGTGTGTAGCATAAGAATAGACCAATACCTCTTTGAAATTCTTTGAGATGAGAATCCCTCGAACTTTTATTTCCTTGCCAAATTCTTCAGGTCACATCTGATATTTCTCCCTAAAAGCTGGATAAAGTTAAGGTGAACCTTGCTGAAAGTGAGTTTTTTTCTAAGCTGGATTGCTTCTTTTTTCCTGCTTATTCCTTGCATGTTTGTAAACTGAGCATAAATAAACACTACCTTTCCAGTTTTTTGGAGGATCTAGTAAACCTATATCATCTCATGACAATTTCTTTGAAGGATTCATATCTTTTTTGGATATTTTGATTTAACAATTTAGTAATTATCCTAGAGTTAAGAGCGGTTCATGGAGTAGTTTGGGCATCTTGCAGAAGTTCTCAGTGAAGTGTGTTTTTTTTACAGGGGGCTGACTTGTTCACTCATGTCTATCAATGGGGTTGCATAATCCACCTCGCTCAGCTCACAGCAATGACGCTCGAGAGAGCAAGGGAGGAATGATGACAATCCTGTGTCTGCACTGTCACTGCTCTTGTGTTCTGCCTGTTCTCACGCCTACACAGTGTTGCTCATCTCTCTGGTTTCTAAAATACCAGAGATTTCTGAGTGATCACACCCGATCTTGCTGTGGTTTGCCTGTCTACCACCTTCACCAGTATTCATACTTCTCACCATGCTGTTCAGCTGTCTTCCTAATGATGATTTTCTTTTACATTTTCTTTTACATTCACTGCAGTAATTTTCCTAGTGCTCTTGTACACTAAGAGCAGATTAAGAGATTGTACAAGTTTTTCCCAAATGACTTACTCAATAATTTAACTGAAAATCTTTATTTGTCTTATTCTGAAGCCAGGAGGGTGATTTTGCTGCTACACAAATAGAGTGACTCCTTCCAAGTGGTCAAACTTTCTCAAGATTTTCTAGAGCACTTGGAGAGCTCTTCCATTAGGGATAAGAGAATTTCAGTGCAAATCACCTGATTTTCAGTTTTGTTTATTTTTCTGAGTTTTATGGACATGTACAGTTCTACACATCATCTAGCGGGCTGATGATGAAAGAAATCAATGAATCTCCTTTGCAACCAAAAGCCAGTTTTCTAATTTTTTAACTTAATAAATGCTCTTCTTTCTTGCTTATGTCCTGTTGAGAGCCAGTTTTGTAAATCCTACACGAGAAAGATTTCTCCGTCATTTAGGGTTACTTTACTTTGTAATGGTATTAATATTTTTTATGTGTTCTTTTTCTTTGCATCCTACATTTTGTCCTTACAGCTTTTACTGCTCCTCTGGCTTCAGGAGGAATGTTTTCATTATCAGAATTTTTTTGGGCTGACCATTCCTTTTTTTGGTCCACCTTTGTTTGCTAATTTCTCCTCTTTGTTTCTCAGCCAAGCAAAATTAACTGCCAATAAACCAGTATGTTTTTTCTGTGACTCCTTAACTGAACTTCTCTTGTCCTGTAATCTGTATGTTCAGCTGTCTTGTCCTGTGGCAAACTGTATTAAAGTGATTAAAAAGAAGAAATTTTCCTCTTTTGGATTCATAAGGATTATAGTTTCTACAGGTATGTAATATTACTATGTAAGGAAAGGTGGATGTAATATTTTTGTAAGGAGTTAAGTTATGTAAGAATGTAATTTAATTCAGAATTTTAGAAAAATTGGTTCACTTGAGAAAATTGCTTGGGGTGTTTTATCTCTGCACATATTTTATATAGCATTTTAGTGCACCTGGGAGGGCTGAGCACTGCAGACAGCAAGGTCCTAAACCAACTGTATTGCAATAAACCAAAAGAAATTACATCTATAATGCCCAGAGAAATAATTTACTGTATAATTTCTGTGTGCATATCCACCATCTATTTGGGGTCTCTAAGAGAGGAATTATCCTGCTCTTTTCCTTGACAGAAGTCAGAATTGAAGGCTAAGAGAACCTGGGCAAAGAGGGGAATCAAGTAAGAAATAAAACCTCCTCCTGTGGTACATACAGGAAAATAGGAATAAATAAAAGTTTAAAATAAAAAGAGGTGGAGTGTTCTACATAGATTCAAATAAATACATGCAGAAAAAAACTTTGTTCTCTATGAAAGCCATGTGCCTTCAGAAAGTAAAAAGGACAGTTAAAGAAAGGGTGCATCATGTTCACTTTCAAATATTACACCTTTGAGTCAATGGAGGATAATGTAAAAATATTTCCAAAACAGAGAATGTTGTTTGCAAGAGATGTCAATGGACACCATTCTTTATCCCTGAGTAATGGAAAACTAACATGTTATTATGTGTTTCTTTTTGTGCAATTTCAATGCATTTTTCTCCTCCTAGAATAAGTTCGACTTCTTAGCTCTGGCTTTGGCCATTTGAGTTTATTTCAAATTCTTTCATGATAATGATTTTCTTTGACATGTTTGCCTTTGTTCTGTATCTGAGTACCAGCAAGGCCTGTTCTCAAGATGGAAAAGACAGAAAAGCATTATTTTTGCAGCAACTCTGTACAATTTCTGCAACTTTATCTATGCAGTCTTTGTAAATGGAACTGCTACCCAAAGAATAAATCTAATGTGGATGTATAGGCTTTCAGATGGTATGGAGAGCATCTGTCTGAAAATTTATTCTCATTTATGTAGGTTTGGAAACAATTTTCTCATTTGTTTTCTGAATGCAGAGATGTTCAAAATATCTTATCCTTGATATTGTTATTTCATGTCAAATACCTCATACCAAATAAAACCAGGATGTATTTTTGGTAACTGTGGAACAGCAGGTCCTGAAGGGTTTAAAATAGATGACATATGATACCAAGAATAGCCCAGTGCAACTTGGCCAACCTGAGAAACTATTCAAAGAGCAAACCAAAATGGAGGGCAGTTCTGTACTCCATTCTTTCACTAACATTTATTTTGCCATTTTTGCTTTGTTTTGCTTCAAGCTTTTAATTAAGATTTCCTTGGCTTTGCTGACCCATTTCTATATCGTTAAAGGCAACAGAAAAGAAGCTGCCAGGATAGCAGAAGAGATCTATGGAATAGTCCCAGGTAAAGTAAAAACATGGACTTTCTAACATTTAAATGTTTTATTTGTCACATTTTTGTAACCTGAGGATTTAAATCAGTGAGTTGCCATGAAATGAGAGATTTTTTGCTAAATGCATGGGTAAATGTTTTAACCTGAAGTGCTTCCCATTTCTGGGGTCTTTGCAGTGTCAGTATGTGTTGGCATGATTAAGGTGTGCAAAATATGAGACTCCAACAATTACCAGCTAGAATGAGAACAACATTTGCTCAAGGCACTATGGTAAATAAAACTATTTTTCTCAGATGCAAGGTGTTCTTTATCACTGGTTACAGATAGTTTCACTAAGCATCCAGTTTTACTGCCAGAGAATATTTAGGGAAAAATTTTAGCACATTGATTTTCTGAAAGGAGATACTAGGAGGATATAACTAATGACTTTATGAATCCAAGCCAAGAATCCTTGTTTTGTTAAGATGATGAAAATGAGTGCAGCTAAAATAGTTCTAAAAAATACACAGCACAAGAATACATTGTATTTCCTTGGTTACTTAGTAATTCATGGTTCTGTTTTTTTTTTAATGATTTTAGTCCTTCACATCACTGCCATAATAATGAATAGGCATGTGTTTGCATTCCTGTTAATTCCACTAATTAAAAATGACACAGTATTTTCAATTTACTGCTAATGAGGGCTTATTTTCCAAGCTGAAGATTCTTATCAGCATTGTGACATCACACATTTCTATGTGACTCATTCATTGGGCACTTGCTTCCTGATCGTGCCATCATGAACAGGCACAGGAACGAATCAGAACACAGATGGTGTGGGATGGCCACCCAAAGCAGGGAGATTAAGATCTGGCCAAGAGAAATACTGCAGCCAAGCATTTTTGACAAAGCCTTTATGAAGCCTGTATATATACAGGCGTGTCTTGGTTATTAATTTATTTTTTATTTTCTAGAATATAATTCCAATCATTTATTACTGTCATTTTTTTTCCAAGCACCTTTATGCAATCATAATCTGACACATGGTGAACAACAGTTTTTGCTTCAAGCAGGTTCTTATTGAGGTGCCTTGAAATTCAGCAGGCTATTAACATATTTTTATCTGCAAGTTTCCATTTGCAGAAAGCCATTAAGGATAATCTTACAAAATGTAAGATCACGTGATGTTGTTGTTGAAGCACTATATCATATTACAGTCAGAGCTTCACAACCTTTTCTCTTTGCAGTGAAGTAGCACAGCAGCAGCAGCAGTAGCAGGGCTGTGTAATTCCTCTGCAGGCATTTAAAAAGAGCATTTTCAGTCATGTCGCTCCCAGCTGACAAGGGGAGATGTGCCCCCTATGGGAACTATATTTGCCACACTTTTCAGGGAGGTAGGTGGTGGTGGCTGGTGTGGAGGTGTGCAGCAGTGTGTGTTGTCCTGAGGCTGTGTGCACACACATGCATTGGAAATGCCCTGCAAATGCATGTGAGAACACACACTTGCACGTGTTGTACTCTGCATAAAAGGGTAAATAAGGCCCTGTAGATCTGTTGTCTGAGTAACTCCTGAATCTTCCTGCTGTATAAGGGCTCTGGGCTTTGTCACTTGCAATGTCTTCTGACTCTCTGAACTCAGCTTGCCTATTTCAGTCACCAGCATGATGAGTGGGGTATTTGGGGTGTTTTCCAGAAGGTGTTTCTTGGTCCCTACTCAGTTCCTGTTTCCATCATTTTGACTGATGTGTCATTCAGAACCTTGCCATATATTGTGCCAGCTGGTCTTTCCATGCCAGTTTCCTGCCTTAGGAGCCCAGGCAGTGCTATGTAAATAAATGGAAACAAAAGTAGTAACTATAGTTAAAACTGTAACTCCAATAGCTGAAGTGTATCCTGGTCCTTGGGTAACAAAAGGAGACTTCTTTGGCCAAGGGTAAAACCTCTGTTGTGTCCTTGGCCTCAAGTCTCCATGGACGTGTCTGTGCCTCTCACTGGTTTCTCCCTGCCTTGGGTAGCACTTGAAATGGAGATAAATCACCCTTTCCATTCTCTCTGGTGTGCAGCATAGCTGAAAAAATTAAACAGGATGAGGGTTTCAAATACAGTGCCCATGGGTTTGCTGTACAGCAGAGCATGAATGCAAACACTGGTATTGCTTCTGTCTTGTGGCACTGGAAAGGCAGCTGGCCTTTGGAGAAATACTTACGACACACTGTGTCACAGTATGGTTATAAATTTTAATATAGGACAAGTAAATTTGCTCTCTACTTGAGTGGCAGGGCTGAATGTCTATGCCTGTAGGTAGGAGCTAGGCTAAAGAATTATTTTTCTTGGCACATAAATAGATTAAGATAAAAAAAAGGGGCAAGCAAGCCTACATGAAGAAGTCTGAACAGTTCAGCATCTAAAAATTATTAAAGAAGAAAAGTAAAGCCTTCAGGCAGAATTTGTTTTTCCATGTACTTTCTAACATATTTCAGTGAAGAGTATGATTAAACCTGTTACATGGTAGTCTGAGAGGGAGGATGTTATTTATGAAATTGTCAGTTCAGGAAATAAAACTGCCAAGGACATGCCAGAATTCATTTGATGGACAAGTCAACCCGTCTGTGAGACTCTTAACAAAGTGTCAGAGAAGCTGGGATGCAATTTGTGACAAGAGCTCCCAAGGAAAGGTGGAGGCTGATACGGTTTTGAGTAGGAGAATTGTAGGGTTCTGGAGTCTCCCTGTGAGACCCAGTAGCATTAAACTCGTGATCTTTGCTGAAACATGATTTTAGCTGTTCTTTTAAAAGTCTGCCAAGAAGCTTTCGTTTAGGTCCCTTAGTGGGCAGCCAGCTTTCTCAGGATTGCTGACCTCTCAGCTGCTCTGCTGAAATTAATTCGTCAAACAGTTTCACCACTGAGCCCTCATTGATTTCAGTCCTGATCTGCATTTACACGTGGCTGTGCTTCCCCTGCCCTCCCCAGATGTGCTTTTGCTGCATACCTGAATTATCTTCCATGCATTTGCTGTTTCAGGCAGCTGGGCAGACCGATCCCCTCTTCATGATGCTGCCTTCCAGGGACGCCTTCTCTCTCTGAAAACCTTGATTGCACAGGTAAAAGCCTGCAGGTAAAGAAAAGGCTGGGAAGCAAGGTGGTTTCACATGAATTGCATTTATGACCTGGTGAGCTGGTAATAGACTGCAACAGGGCATAAGAAATATGACTGTATGAATAATATATCAGCACAAACACCTCTGGGCATGTATTAGTTTGCTCAGCTAAGAAGCTGGGGACAAGCCTGGGACAAAGACTATCACAGCCTGCAGCTTGCTGCATAATAAACAATGATCCTTGTGCTCTTTCTCAATGATGAACTATGCAACTAGGCTCGAGAATAGGAACAATAAATATATATATATGTAGGCTATTAAAAAAAACCCAAACAGTAAAAAACTGTAAAAGTGCATCTTGCCTTTTATAAAGTCAGCCTACAACCCTCTGCTCCAAAAGGAACTGAGAGTTCAGGCAAAAGAGAGGAAGAGAGAATACATGAGAAGGAAAAGAAGCTGGATATGAAGAGATAGGTTAAGGTTTGTGCTCTGACAATCGTCTTTGCTTAAACTCAGTCCACATCTAGCACCCTAGCATCTAGTCCCCCTCTCCTTGCCCCCAAGGCAACTGCAGGGAAATTAATTCTCTGAGTGTAAAACTTTTGACTTGGCTGTCAGACATTTTATAGTCAAGGTAAATAATTTCTACCAGAGGCCACAGCTCTGATGGACAACATCCTCAAGCAGTGGAGCTGCCAGTGTGAAAGCCTCCTCTCCAGACATCTCTTGAGGCATAGCTGCAGCTAAAAAAAGATGCTGCTTACAGACACTATTTGTCCTCCCATTTTCTGATCTCTCTTTCCTTCACTTGCTGACATAAAGTGATTTTTATGGAAAAGAAAGTGATGGAGGTTAGAGATAAAAAGAAAGAGGCTTTATTCATTTAGGGATTTGATGGTTTTCTGACCCCTCTATCTCCATTTACACTGACCTTACACCACATTGATATTATTCAGCAGATGCCTGGTCTGGTTATGCACTGTTCATGGTTGTACACTGAGGAAGCACTCAATGGTGTGGTTCTATCATTTGGTTAATCCACCTTTTCTCCTTTCCCTGAAGACATTTAATTTTGGGAATAAAAGATGAAGGTCCTTGCTGATGAAAAGAGATCAAGGTAGCAATGTCCATAGAGCCTGAATTGGAGCTGAGCCACCACAGATTGATAAATGTAGGGATGAAGCTGTTCGTGGAGCAGCAAAATCATTGTTCATTGCTCCCAATGGTGTTACACTGCTAGCCTGAAATGAAGTGTAGGACTGTACCTGAGTATCTGTGGGACACTCAGAAGTCTCTACTGCAGCACCATAGCTTTCAAGAAAGCTGCTGAGGCTCTGGCTGCACAGGGAATGCCTGGACACAGGGAGGTGATGTAGTGCTGGAGATTTAAAATGGCTCAAGAACTCACCAACACCTGTTTCAATGCCTGAAAAAAGAGTTTGATTTTTCATGTACATTGAAAACAAAGTTTATCATGAGTGATGTTTGTCAAACAGCCATTGTAAGATCTACAACTTATTCTCCATTTTGTAATGAAAGGAATTGCTGTTTTTCCCAAGATATCAGTGCTTATTCTTTCACTTGATATGACTCAATTTTATTTGTTAAATATATATATATATATATATGTACATATACATATGAATAATGATTGAGAATAGGTCTCCTTATTAGGAGTCTCTAGAAGAAATTCATCTGGAAGGAATATGCTGATGATGAAGTATGAAACAACATACAATTAGAAAATTGAATAATCTCTATTTTTTCCAGGTTTTATCTATTCCCCTAGCACCATTGTAATGCATAAGAAATTTTACCAACAACTTTTACATTAATAATATTTTCACATGACTGAAAAACATTGTTTTTCTATAATGCTTAGCCTGAAGTGTTTACAGTGCTTTTAATACTCACAGTGTCAGGACTTCTGACTTTTTTGCCATGAGAGGTTGCTCCCA
>VZTT01037373.1:51971-65785 GCA_013400855.1 Buphagus erythrorhynchus | reverse complement strand
ACAGGGTGTCTCAGGGGCTTTCTGTGTGTCTCCAGATGCATCGACTTATGAATCACAACCTGGTACACAATGGGAGTGTGTAATGACTGAAAGAGTGACCCCAGCAGAGCCCTTCTGATGCTCCTGCTGCCAGGGGAAAGGATTATGTTACACCAGCAATTTTCTGTGGATAGGCCATAATAATAATAAGGCCTCTGACCATTCAGTCATACAGGGTACATTAATTTACTGCCAGAATGAGTAGATTAACAAAACAGTTTATGTTACAAAGGGGTTGAATAACTTCTTTTTCACAACCTTGCTAACCAGGCTTCCCATCACCAGACAAATGGGATGCCATAGCATGTTTTGTATTCTCTAGTCTTCAGTTCCCACCTTGCTTGTGCTCAGTCTCTTTTTATTAAACTTTACCCCTAGATTATATTCTTAACATCCAGTTGACTGGATAATATCCTTGTTGTAGAAGAATCCAATAAAACTTCTTTCTGTCTATTTTTCCCTTATTTCCTGAGAAATTCTTTTTTTTTTTTTTCTGTTTGTTTTTTTTTGTTTGTTGTTGTTCTTGTTGTTGTTGTTGTTGTTGTTCTTGTTCTTGTTGTTGTTCTTGTTGTTGTTCTTGTTGTATGTCATCCACACTAGCCAATCATCTGTTTGAATTGGTATCTCTTTGTCTTGCTATGAGAGTGGTTAAGAAAGATAGAATCCAGTACATGTCCTACTCATTTAAGCAGAAAGGACTTTATGTGTGTAAAATGCTTTTACTTTAGCTGTGTGAAGATCTGAAGAAATGCCAAAATTACGTGTGCCATTACTTGTGACATAGAGAAAATGGTCTAGACAAGTCGAGGGACATAAAATCTGGTTCTAGATATACATACTTTAAATGCTAAAGATAACATTTGCTCTGCCAGGAGAGATGTGGGCTGGGGAGGGGCCATGAGCTGAATGGTTTATCCTCATAGCCTGCATGGAGATCCTGAGGGACATGATGGGAATTTTATGCTGCAAACACCGTGCTCTGTGTTTGCACAGTACCAAACTAACACAAACTAACAGTGCCCCAGTTTCCCTAGGGCTTATAAATGGTGTTCATTGTATAGTTCACCAGCAATAATAGCACACCCAGTTTGGGCTTTTCATAATTAGATTGTTCTACTCTGTGCTTATAGAAAATCCAGTTAAAGTTTGATTTCCCTTGTTAGATCAATAAGAAAATGATCTTCTACTTCCCAGGAGGCTGTTTCCAGTGTCTTACTACCTATTTGACTGTTAGTGGGTAGTTACATTAAGGATGTTGCATGCTTGTTTCTTTTTCAGTGAGTTCAGAATTTAGTGAAACAAGTCAAGTGTATTCTTAGTGCATCCCTTTTTATTTATACATGCATGTACACATGCATCCAAGTCCCATTTCACAAAACAGTGTGTTATCCCAGCACAGCTCCCCTGTGGTCCACTCTGGTAAGCCAAACACCAGAGAATTTGTTTCTGCTTCTTGTCAATCATGTTCATATTTCTCATTTTTTCTGTATGGATCTTACTGCCAATAGATCAGTGCCTGCATTTGCAATTGGGCTGTGCCTGTGTCGTACTGCCTTGGTTGCCAGCAGCATACTTCATTGTTGCACAGCTCCTTCTTGGATATAAAGCATCTTTGCTAGTCCTTAAAGACATTTGGAGCTCCTTTGTAATGTGCCTCTTGGGAAAACCAGAAACATCTTCCATGCCAATTCTCTACAAGGTTTGTTATTTCAAGAGCCAGAGCCATGAGGGACATGCTTTCATATCTGTAATGGCTGCAGAGTGTTTGGCTTCATCTTGTTTACCAAGAAAGTTCTTAAAAGTTTGCAAACTTATCTGTGTTATGTGAATCATTTGGATGTTCACAACTTCACTGGAAATGAGTTGTAGACAGGTTTCCACTTGCAGTTCCTACCACTATTTCTCATTAATTTTATCCATTAAATCAGTATGCTCAAGAAAAAGTATGAAAACTTCCCAGGTTTTTCTCTGTTCTGTCTCTCAGGGCTTTTCCCCCTGGGTCATGGCAGTTAGGGTAAGCTGGAAAAACATAATTTGTCCCTGCTTTAATAATTGCAGCCTGTCTTCATCCATAAAAACACCTCAGCTGATCCCATGCTGAGGCACAGGACAGAGGTGGACTTGGATAAAAAGCTTGTATCTGAGATCTTCTCAGGACTGCAAATCTCAGCTTTGCAGACTGTATCATCATGGCTGGTGTGAGTTCTCAATGTGTGGCATTTGATCCGTTGTCTAATCCTCAATCTCTCCTAGATGCAGACAAGTTGCTCTGTCTGTTGCCTCAGGTTTTCAAAGTGGTTTAGTTTGGGAGTGTATAAATCTGGGGTTTTACTTCAGATTCTGTAATTATTACGTGATTCAGGTGACTTGAATGTAGTTTGCTATGCATTTTCTCAATATTTTATTTCTTTAAACAACATTTTATTGAAATGTGGCCAGCTTCAAACACTGAAATCTGTGGGGAGCAGCTAAATGTTTTCTTGTATTGAAAGCAAGAGCTGTTTTAACTTTGTGGGCTGAAGGATAATAAGGTATGATTTATTTGTTTAGAAAGTTCTTGACATTTCACCAAACACCCCCACTATTGCTGAATTGGTCCCTAATACATTATTCTCTTTACTGTATACCGATAGGAAAAAAGCACATTAGCATTCATCAACTCCAAAGGCCAGCTGGGAAAGCCCCATAGGAAATTCTGGTCAAGATTTACACTTTTCTTGAGCAAGTGAGATTTTGACAATCCAAACCAAAATTGTAGTTAATGAAGGATGAAGACAGTGAGGTGAAGTATTCGAGGTAATGCTATGTAAGCATTAAAGGAAGGCACAATACATTATGGGAGAATTGTCTTCTAGCTCATAGCCTTGCTGCTCTTGGTTCTCCATACATGGAGTCCAAACATTAACTAATGATGGAGTTTCAACTGGAAACTGGTGGCATCCTGTGGATGCTTCAAAATATTTGACCTTCAGTGCATTTCAGTATGGATTTTCCATAGGCTTCCATTAGGAAACAAGGCTTGTAGCAGTTTTCCTTTTAATCTTGAAAAATAGAACTGTGACAAATGGAAACTAGAACTTTCTTCTTTAGATTTGATTTAGAATTTGTTTGAAAATTATGACTGATAAAGCCATAAATATACAGTAGTTAGGAAAATTGCTCTGAGGCAAAACTTCTGAAAATTACACCCAACCGCTCTCAATATATTTTTCATTCCATAATAATAATTATAACAGTAATTATACTAGTTCTTTAAGACTTCTTCATTTATAGTGTTCAGGGCACTTCACAAATAATTGCATGACAAGCAAGAGAGAAAAGGAAGACTTTGCAGTGAAGCTTCAGGAAGTGAAGTGATCAAGTAACTTACATATGGGAGTGAGGGAAAGTAAAACTTTAAAGAAGTACAACAGCTCAAGTGAAGGAGCAGCCTCTGGCCATGAATGGTGGTGTTGATGAGAGAGACACACCCTCAGCAGCAGAACTGAGTGAGGCAGACTCAGAGCATGGAGGAACAGGTACTCAGGTCACCATTATGCATGGACCAAGGCCATGAAAAACTCACATGAGCAACAGAGTAGCTCATTGATATTTTCCAGAGGTACCACTGGTGTAACTGAGGCTAACAGCAGCATGTGCATGGTCCTGTCTTTGGCACAGGGGTTGAATCTAGGACATAGAGATGGGCAGCCTTTTTTTTGGATCTTGGGCACACATCAGAGAAAGGGAACAGAGAGGAAATCTAAAGTGAAGTGCTTATCTTCTTTTTCTGTGGTTCAGTGCAAACAAAGACATCCCTTGGAGAGACCTAATTTTCAATATCAAATCTTACTTAATATAGTTCCCTAACTGAACAAGTTTGTGATGCAGCAGTGGTACAGCAGACCTCATTTATTTAGCACATCTGCTTCTGGTGAGTGCTAACATACCGCATTCTCCTAAAACCTTCCATTCAAGGATGACATTATGCTTTGATAAAGTTCACTTTAGTACTAGCAATCTCATAAGAAATATTCTTGTTTTATCATATGGGGTTCACCCTGGAAAGCCCGCAGATAGTCTCAGCTCAGTCAGGTTCTGAATATGTACTTTTCTTGAAGTCAATGGGGTTGTTTATTATTAGCCAGTTTCCAATTTAAAACACTGATTCTTATGAGAACAACCTAATTTCAAAACTCTTTCAGGAATTTACAGCCTGTGCTCTCCTTTGTTGTAACAGCCTCATGATGGGAGCTTTGTCTGCAGAAGACAGGAGTCCTTGTAAGGCTGGCAGCTACACAGCACAAATCGGGCATTTCCAGTTCAGTCTTTGGTTAGCCAGCAAAGAGGATCACCTTCTGCTTCAGATGTTCACCACAATCAGACACTTCTATTTCTGTGGCAGATACGCTTACCTGCAGGAAAAATTCAAGGAGAGTTTAGCCCTGCTTTCTCTGCCTTATCCTACCTTCTCACTAGGGAAACGGTTGTCCTGAATATTGCAGCACCTCTGCTGGCACAAGTGGCTGATTTAGACATGTAACTGTAAGGATAGTGAAAAAAATTTGCCTCCAGACGGGGAGGAGGCAGACTGAAGGATCCTTGAATGATGACAAAGGGGTGTTGGTTTTTTTTCCCCATCAGACTGCAGTGATTGTAAGAGCCAGGATGTAACTTGTTTTCTTGTTTGAAAAGAGGGATTATACTGATCGGAATGTCATAGGAAGTTGCAAGTGATGCATGAGTACTCACTTTATCTTTCTCAGTGAGGGAGATTGAGTGACAGCTGCAGGGCTTGTCTCAGTAAACAGCAGATCACAATACTTAAACACTCTGCAACATCCCCAGGAGAACAAGAATTCTTTGGGTTAGCTCTCAGTGGGGCTGTGCGTGGCACTGCTTAGCCAAGTTTCACCAGCTGGTGGTGGGGTGCAGGGCTGTGGCCACATGACACTGTGCAGTGCTGTGGGGGGTTGCAGGCAAGGTTGTTCAGGAGGAGAGGAAGTGTTAGGGTGGTGTTTGTCCCAGCTGACAGCCAGCTGAGGAAAGCCAAATCCATTCTTTCCATAAAGTCCTGTGCTATGTAGACACGCCTTTTGTCCTTTAAATCTCAAGCAGGGCAAATGGACACGCTTATGTCTCGTGGACACACATCCATATCCATCACTCTTGCAGCACTGTGGCATGCCCTCCTGCTCTTTATTGGCCATCACCTAGGAGAACCTGAAATGATTTATTTGAGTCACCATCCCTGGAGGTATTTAAAAGAATAGTAGATGTGGCCCTTAGGGATGTAGTTCAGTGCTGGACTTGGCAGTTCTGAGTAAATGAACTTGATGGCTGAACTTGATGATCTTAGAGTATTTTCCAACCTAAATGATTTTCCATAGTTGGAGATTGAGGTCTTGGTGGGCCTGAGCTATAGGAACCATACTGAGGAGGGAAGAACCTCTCTTGAGTTCTGGGGATTTCTTTCCCAGTTGCCAGCCTGAGGCCTGGGGACTTACCAGACTCCTGGTAGTCTTCCAGCTTTGCCCTGGGTCAGGTCTGGATGGAAGTTCTACCCACTCTTCACCATGTGCAAATTAGGAACCCAAGTGAAATAAAGAGGGATGAGACTGACCTCTCTGATGGAACAGAACTGCTGCATACTGTAGAAATGTGCTGAATTAGGAATGTGAATTGCAGACGTTCAATATCCTTCCTTGAGGTGGCCCCAGAACAACTTGCCAGCACACTGTTCCATACTGGAAGTGAGAACACCAGTTCATGCTTATTATTTAGTGCTTGCTTTATCTGGGATTCAATCTTCTTGTTTTGAAGAAACAATTAACATTTAGGAAATAGAGTCAAAATGCTTGGTATGCAATATGCAATACTTAGTGCCTCCTGTACATCACATGTGTTACAGATAATTATGCCTTGATGCACCAGCCAGTATCCCTAAATTCATTTAACACCTGGAACCACCAAGACATTAAATAGTTTATTATTTGCTCAAGACAGAGAAATTCTGTGTCAGTGCTATTGGGCTCTTGGGACCATGCCTACATCTCCAGCTGTCATTTCTCTCTTGGGGTGGAAGAAGCTCAGCAAGATCAATTCAGAGAGGAGCTGTAGACATTAAGGGAAGAGGCACAAAATCATCCAGATCTTTAAATGTTACTATGGTTATTGTGATTCCTATGGCTCTGTGGAGGCAAGACCTGAGTCTTTGGTTTAGGGACTTTTTTTTCCTTCAGGATGGTAGAAAACAGAGCCTTTTCTTCTGTGCTGTTCTGTTCCTTGGTAGCTGAGGGACAGGACTATTCTTCTTTTACAAGACCAAGAGAAAAAGTCTTATTCTTTCTTTTTCTAGTCATCTCCTGTCCACATATTCTGGGACAGATTGTAGAGGAACATTAGTAATTCTTGCTTCTCGGATCTCATGGAAAAGGAATGGCTCACTGCAAGCTGCTATCACAGTGACTCACAAGCCATTCATGGGTTTTAGTTCATTGTTCTTTCATCTGAGAAGGAGCTTTGTAGTTGGTCAAGACAAGAAAAATTGTTTGAGTGGGCAGGAAATGAGGTAGAAACATGTCTAGAAGGTGAAGACTGCTAGGAAAGAAAGCAGGAATGGGAGGAGAGGTGAATATGGGGTCAGAAGGGTAAACTGAATGAAGCCATGAAACTGAGACAGCTGGAAGAACATCTGAGTTGGGTTTAGGTATTGAGGGGAGAGGGAAGGAAACTGCTGATTTGACCCATTTTGTAGGAGGGCATGTATTCTGTCAACAGCCTTCTAAGTCCTCAGAGCTGTGAGTGAAGATCAGAGATTTGAGAAGACAATGACACTGGAAGTTGCAGCAGTTGGGATGAGGACATATTTAATGTACAATTAAAGATTTCAACGGATCAGGTTTAAAGAAACAAAGAAAGAATACCAATAATGAGGTGGAGGTGGTGATGGGAAGACAAGACAGCAGGGTGATATGTATGTGTAGGAGGACTTCTGGGGTAAAGCCAGATTGAGTTTTTTGGCCTCATAAGTAAAGTTGAGCTCTGAGTGCTGACACATTTGTTTGCTCAGCTCTGCCTGTGCAGTAAAAGATTTCTCCCTCCCCTGATAAATTTGCTAAATTGTAGAGTGGTTTTTCGTTGTGGAGGCTACTCTTAAAACTCAGCATGGAGTGGGAGTGAAAGTTAATGTCCAAAGTCTATTGCACTAAGCTGTGGTGTGACCTACAACTGAGAGCTAAAATTTAAAATGAAGCTGATATTAAAATATGAGTCATTGTCAATCCAATAAAGATAATGCTGTAATTTCACTGTAACTTCTGTGCATTCTTGGAAATGTCCACACTTGCAGCATTTGAGAAGACAGGTGACAGCATGGCTGGGTAATCATTAGCTTTCTCAGCTTTGGTTACAGCCTTGTTTGCCTTTTCTCTGATGGGTCTGGTCAGGGGCCCACACAGAATGGAAACTGTGGGCTCAGTCTTAGCAGGCAATTGTCTACTTCATGGAAAATCTCTGAATACTGAGGATAATTGAAGCAGAGGATGATCTGAGATGGTAGGTCTGATTCTGAAAAAGTGAAATTTTATCAGTCTATACCAAGAAGAGAGCCTGAGGCCTTTCCTTGTTTTACAATATGATTTGCATCTCTTGATCATGGTTCAAATCCGATACTGAGTGTCCTCCAGCCTAGTGGGTGGTCTGAAATAAAACTGAGTGGTTGAGTATTTGCAAACAGGAGTATCTACCAATCACTGCCAATCTACCAATAATCTGCCCTATGCCAAGGTTGAAGCAAACCAAAAGGGGAGGATATTGTACAAGTTACAGAAGTCATGGCTGTCATCTGGGCCTTGCCAGGAGTGCTCTAATGACTCACTCACAGTAATTAAGCATGTCCTGAACTAGTCAGCTAAGTTAAGAGAACTTAGAAGAGACCATGCTGAGGCAGTAAGGGAAACATTCAATGTATGCTCAAGTTAGTACTGCACAAAAGTAGGTCTGAGTATCTGCAGAATAGGTACTTCTTTATTGCCATTGAGTCTGACAGGTCCAAAGTGCTGTGTATGCTCTACTTCATTGCACAAACTTTTACTGTTGAATCAGCCTGTTTTACAGAGCCTTACATAAGGTATGGGATTCAGGTTATCTTTTCTGGAATGGAGACCCTCTGAATTTATCTCTCTTAAGGTATTTTTATGATCTCTTTGAAGCTTTTCTGTGCAGTCCTAGGATAGGAGCATGGTTAGTTTGTGCTTGTGGATATACCCTCATTTTACACAAAGAATCCTTGGTCCTGTTCAGTTTAGTTTCTTTTGCTTCAAATAGTAAATCCTTGCTGAGAATTATTTTGCAAGAGCTGTTCTTGAATAGCACTGTGGGTAGCCATACTCCATGCACCTACAATGGCTTTGGAATTTCAAGGCATGGACATTTAACCTCTCTGCTCTTGTGTGATGTGTGCTGGATGCACAAAGCTGTTACAGCCTGCTGGGGATGGGAGAGACAAGTGGGCTTAAGTGAGATGAAGCAGTGAATGCTGTCCTTCAGACAGGGAAGTCTCAGCTCAGTGCTTACGCAGTTGTTTTTGAGGAGATGAAGACTCAAGTATTACTAGGTTTACCATATCTTTAGAAGCTGATCCAAAACCCATCAAACTCAGTGGAAAACCACCAATGATTTCAAAAACTTCTGGATCAGGCCCTTACACCCAGCTCCTGCAATTTGACTTGCTGTCCTTTGTGCAGTTGAGTAATCCTGGTCCCAGCCCTGTGCTCTCAGGAAGTCAGAGCAAAGCAGTGTGCTAGAGGCTGCAGGGACCACCCTCTGAAATGACAGAGGGCCTCTTTTCACCTTGTTTTTGGCTTGCATAATAGCTGAGCACAGCTGTGCCTGCAGACTTACATTTCCTTCAAAGCTTTATCTTCTTTGCAGCTGGATACCTGAACCACCTTCAGCTGTAGAGGGATTTGCAAAGCTTTAGAGGTTCTGAATCAGATACCTGGAGACGGATGGCGTTGGAAACTATTAAACTTTTGTTTCTTGGTTTTCATGTGGAGGAAGTGAGAGCATGGATCTTTAACCCCTGGAAATGATTAGAGACAAGAAGCACAAAGGAGGCCTTGATGAACATTTTGCCCCTAAGCCATGTGGTTCCTAGTTTTACATCTCCTGCTGCTGACATGCAAAACCAGAGCCTTGGATTTTAATTTTTCATACTGTTTTTAAACAGATACTTTTGCAAATGTAAACATACCCCAGCACTGAAGGTTTCCAGCCAAATTAAAGAGTCAGCACTGGAAAAATCAGCCTTCAGAAGAAAGTCAAATACAAGCAATCTCTGGAGTTCATTGGGTCCATATGTGTAAACTTCAGCTAATATGGGGTGGACCTAGGGCAGCACTTACCTTGAAGCACTGGGTTAGTTTCAGAGTGAAGCTGAAAATGTTTTTGGGGATGCCTGTGGTCTGAGCAGTAAATATGAATGTGTTGAATGAATAAAGACCCATGTCCTGATTCTTGGTTGCAGTTGCATTCCCTCTTAACAGGAAAAAAGAAGTTTGGGAAGGAAAATGTGCCATTTGGCATGAATTTTGACAACTTGCATTTATACATTCTTATCTGGGACCATGCTGGGTTTAATAATCTCCAACTACATGCCTATAAAGGCTTAATATTGCTATGAGGATGCATGCCTTTCAGCCTTTTAATTTAATAACTGAGAAGGGTTTCTTTATAAGTTGTACCACCTGCAGTATTAATAGAAATCAAGACATTGCCTGTTATTTTTTGGGCTTGATTGACATTTGAGCCAACTTGGAAAGATTCAAGCAAACTACTGCCTTTAATTTTTAAAAAATTATTTTTACCTGTAGTTTGTCAGAGCTTGCCATTAAAAGGAAGCACTAATGAGTATACGTCTCTGAAGTGATGAGCTTTTGCTTAGAGCAGCAGATGAAGAAATATTCTTCCTGCCACTGCACTCTAATAGTGGGTTAGTTAGTAGGAAAGAGTCAGTAGAAGAGGAGGTAAAATGACAAGAGAAATTATGGCCTAAAAGCAGGATCCTTAAAAGGTATCATCATTATATAGCAATCCTCTAATCCTACCCCCATCACCAGCAGAAATGCCAGAAGATCTGCAGTATGTCAGCCAGCTAACCTGCCTGAAAGGTGTTATTGTTGCTGGTTTTGCTGCTTGGCTCAGAAATGTCTCTGCAGCTAAAGAGCTACAGGAAAAGAAGTCAGAGCCCCATTAGGTAGGAGAATGCCAGAGGTGAAACTGCCTCCCTGGTGCTAGTACATCATTAAGGGTCCCAGAGGAGTGTAGGAGGTGGAGATGCTTGAAGGTTAGAGGAGTTATTCCCTAACTCATGCCTTTTCATTGAAGAGCAGAGGAGGTACACGTGTTGTGTACACAGTGTGACAGGAATGCTGAGAAGGGCTGAAACCCTCCAGTTCCCAGCAGCAGAGTTTTTATTATTGTGAAGATGGAGGTCTCACTGTCAGAGGGGCCCTGGCAGCATCCAGTTAGAAAGGTCATGAGGCCAGGCCAGATGGTGTCCAGCTCCGTGGTGAGGGACTATAGGAGCTGTTATGAAATGTGGTGGTGTTCAGGGCAGAGGCAGAAGCTCCGTGACAAGGTCCTGCTTTGGAAAGGCAGGCCATGTAGACTTTAGAGACTTTTTATATGTGTTTTCTTCAGGTTTCAATAACTTAAGGGCTTGATGAAGGTTCATCCATCTCTGGAGGGAGAAAGGACTTGAAACTGCTCAACAAATATCCCTATGTCAAAGATACCTTTGACACAGGGACAAACTGAACTGTTGCACATCTGTAATCCTGTAAAGCATGCCAAGAACCACAGGCCTTAGTGAGATTCCTCATCAGCATTGTCCTCTCGCCCCTGTGGAAAGGGAAACAAATGCCTGCAACAAAGCGTTCAAACATGACTGCCTTCAGTGAGGCTTCTCAATTTATCATTGGGGATATAAAATGACAGTGGAACATGTTTTTCAGAGCTCTTTTGTACTGGTCTGAACTACATCATTATTGTTGAGTCATCAGGTCATTGGCCCATGTATTGGTATCCTGTTGGCATGAGACCAGAAGATATTACCTTCCATACTGAGCCTTCTGGATTTTCAACAACCAGTCCTTGATTGAAGCAGGGCACTTGTCAACAGGTCACAGAGGGATTACAGTCACACTGATTTGGTCTCATCTGTGCCTTTTCCCCTGAGATATTTGGTATTCTCCATGTATTTTACAGCTAGAGTAGTTAACAGAATAAATTCTCAAGAGAAGTCCTCACAGTAAAGCTGGATGACTTTCTGAAAGATACATTTAAATCTATTCCCAGTTATTTTGTGCAATAAAGGTGTAAGGTGAGAGATTGAAATTCTGTGATAGGTAATATATACAAGGTCAAAATTGGTAGTGGTATTGAAAGATGGGATGCTGTGAATGCCCTAGCATCATGCCTGAAGGTACCCTTTTTTCTTTTAAAGCAGGAATATTCTTTTATTACTACAGGACTTCCTGCCCTAGATTGCTCAGTTGATGTTAACAGATGTAACTTCTGGAAGAGCTTTGTCTCTGAGCAAAGTATAGCCAGATCTATTGCTTTGCATTTAACCCATGTGATTGCATTTTGAACAGTTGCCTAGATGAACAAATCCAAGGTAGTTGATAAAGCCACTGTCAAGCCTGTGCAATTGCTTAGCCACAGAGATGCTGTGGTAACACCCAACATCCCACCATCTAAAAATGAAGGAAAGATTTAGCTGATAGGCTGTGAAATACTAGGTAAAGTGAAACCTATAAGAGAATCTAAAACCTGAAAGAGAAGGCAAAATCTGTCATTGAAGCACCCAGGTCTTGAATGCAGATCACCAGTACTCTAACCTGGTTCTCCATCAGTTGGCACAACCTTCTCTGTCTGGCAGGCAGCAGTTTCCCTTTGATTAGCACAGAAGGCAAGGCTGGGAAAGTGTTATGTCAGGCAGCCTCATCCTTTTACACCACTTAATCCTGACACTGAAGATGTTTCCTCAGTTTTAACAAAAGTAAAACTGAGCTGCTGTTGTCTCTGAAACAAATGCTGACACTCCATCGTGGATGTGAAAATCACTGCTGAGACGGCCTTGTGTTTATGTGTGGGGTTTTTGCACATTCTGCTGAGAATCAGAATAAATAGAAACCCTTTAAAGAGATTAATAATTAGCCTTCCCCTGACAGATAACTCAGTAGGAAATCCATTAGTGGATGTCTGGGTGAACTCACTGCTTCTGGAGCAGCTTTACTGTTTTCTGCTTTCTTGTTTTCATTGCAGATCTGAAGCCCTGGGTGTCGAATTTCACTTATCCAGGTGTGCATGACTTTTCTCAGCTTGCACTGGATGCCAACAGGAACCAACTCATTGTGGGAGCAAGGTAAAGATAATCTTTTGATTAGTCTAGGGTTGCTGCTCAAGCTCTTTCCCCTCAGGTTCTGGCTTCAGAGGAGAGTGTGTTTCCAGCTTATGTGGCCAGTTTCCCCCTCGAAAAGAAAGCTATAATTTATGTAGAGGGATTTAGACATTTTGTATAATTGCAAAGAAGAGAAAATTACTAGAATTAAAAAGAAAAAAAAAGATGCAATCAAAATTACTAGTTAATGAAGCAGAATGCTGGCATCTCACTCAGTATTGTGAATGTCAGAAGAGCTACAGTAAATCATTCTGCATCATCCCTCTGCCAGCACAGAACTTGACTTTATGGTTTATTTGCCATGGAAAGACTTTCACTCAGAACCAGGTTCATCTACACACCTTTGTGATAGAGCCAATGTGAATGGTTGCTTTCTTCTCTCTTAGAATCCACTCACTTCAGAACCTGTGTGCTTCATCTGGCTGATGTAGTCAGATCTTCACCCAATGAGTTCTGGTACAACTCTTTCTTCTGGTCCATTGTATATAATTATCATATATTTTCCTTTATTTTTAAACATTATTTTTATATAGGATGTCACAAAAAGAGAGGGGAAACACAAGATAAGCAAAAGCAAGGTCTTTTAAATGTAGAGCTGCATTTGTAATGGGGAAAAGAGCTATGCTTTAGTGAAATAATATATGTTAGAAATGTAAGAAGTGGTTGGATCATGAGCCCCAACAGCAACTATTTTTATTGCATAATAAACAGATAAGAAAAGCCAAAAANNNCTCCTAAAAGCCAAAAACAAACAAACAAACAAACAAACAAAAAAAACACAAACAAAAAAACCCCCAAAAAACCCGATACTAAGCATGGTTTAACAAATCAGTTAAAGTATAAAATTCAGAATCAAGAAGCATTATGGTATCAGTCTCTGCTATTAACAAAAATGGCGTACTTTCTTCCCAGTGTATTCAGCAGCAGGGGACAGGGACATGAGGAGCAGAGGTGGATGAACTCATGGTACAAGTGAGAGAAAAGAGCAATATGTGTAGAAGGAGAGTTTTATGCTTCACAGAAACAACTGAAGTGTGATTTAATATATGTTTTCTGCCTGTATATGTGCAATAAATAATAACACTTAAATTCCTGTAGCTGTTCAAATTGCCAGAGGCCCTCCTGCTTTTCGTACAGAAACATTTTATTTTTTAAGCTGCAGCTTTACTTGTGCTGGGATCTTTAACCAGAAATTATTAATATTTATTACCTCAGAACAGCATTACTTTGGGGATGGCTGTGAACACTGCCTTCTGTCAGACAGTGCACAGGCACGGTGCTCTGAGGAATTTGTGGTTTACATAATCGGGCTGCACAGTAGGTTCCT
>VZTT01037373.1:29810-43167 GCA_013400855.1 Buphagus erythrorhynchus | reverse complement strand
ACTTTCCAGTTTCCCATGCTCTGCCAGGGAGCAGATGCACAAGAGGCCAGGAGGGTGGCCAGGATAGCTCGAACTATCCAGAAGGATATCCCATACCCTGGAACATCATGCTTGAGTACATTAACTGGGGGCAGTTGGCCAGGAGGGGCCAATTGCTGCTGGGGGATGGGCTGAGCATCGGGCAGGGGGACTGAGCAATTTTATTGTTCAGCACCTGTGTTTCTTGGGCTTTAGTCCTCTTTCTCATTATTATTATTGTAAGAACAACAAGAATAACAACTGAGTTTGTTTCAATTATTAAGTAGTTCTTATCTCAGCCTGTGGGTTTTACCTTTTCCCAGTTCTCCTCCCAGTCCCACTGAGGAGGGTGGGAGTGAGTGAGTGGTTGCATGGTACTTAGTTATTGGCTGGGGTTAAACCGCAACATTCTCTCAACTTGTATTTTTTATGCATGATCAAACATTATTATCAGCTTCTGTTGGCTTTGTTTCTACTTGTAGAGTAATTGCCTAAAAAGAGAGGGAGCTTAAGACAGCCTGCCCTGTAAGGAGGAAGAGGGGAACTTTTTACACCTACTATGAGGTACAGGGAAGTAGCAACAAATGAGCAGGTGTAACATGTAGTGATAGAGACCAGCTGAGTTAAGGCAGCATATTGTTGGTTTCTGTGTGCATGTCCAAGTCCTGAGAGGTTCTGGTGGTGGTCAGCATGTGGGCTCTCATGGCTCCAAATTTGATAGCAGAGGTTATTCTGAAATATAGACGGGTTTTCTTACCTCCTTGGTGTGTGAGGAGTTAGGAAACGTGAACAAGCCTCACTCATTTAAATAGCAAAAAAACCCTGAAGCTAGGATAGCCTTTTATTTATACGTGATCAGTCCATCAACTGCAGGGATGTTCCTCCTGATCTACCACAGCAGAACTGAAAAGCTGCTCTCTCTTAATTAGGAGGAAGCACCTTTTAATCAGCTGGTATGGTGCTGACAGATGTGGTGCCTGAAAAGAGGCACTGAGAAGGAGGCCTGAATGAGTGACTGAAGCATGTTGCAACGCTTATGGTTTCAGAACTCCTAAGATGAAGGGTCTCTCTTATTATTCAGGCACTCTTGTTATGTGGCTTCCCAATGGAAAGGTTTAAATCTGTCTTGTATCTCTATTGCTCAGTGGCATCATAGCCAAAGTGCTCTGCCTTCAAAGTAAATTGTTTCAAGGCCAGGCAACGTATGAACAAGTGCATGGACACCATATTACAAAGTTCACCCAAGGTGGTATTGGCTACATGAAATAAATACTTAATAAGCAGATTTGACTTGGAAATGTCATGGCAAACAGATTTAAGTGGGTATATTCTTCCACACACTTTCCTGAATCACATCTCAGCTGCTCTCTTGCTGCTCTGGTACGTGCGTTTTGTGGTACCAGGCACAGTGAGCACTTAATCATTTTACAAGCAGCCAAATACAAGTTATGAAGCCAATTAACAAATACTTTCATTTAAAGGATTTCTGCTGCAGCTTAACTCCGTTCATATGCATACAGGATAGAGCTCCCAGTTAAGAAAGTAATTCAGCATCTACTCATGAGTGTAAATGACACTTCAGCACGGGTTTACATGCCCCAACTTTGGGTGCGAGTTATTCTCCTTACTAGGGCATAAACTAATGGTCCAGGAGATCATCTCCTGGTTGTGCTGCAGATATGTTCTGTGATGTTGGCTAAATTGCTCAATCTGTGCTTTAAATTTAAATGAGAATGATGTATCTTTTTCTCTCTTCTGTATGTATTCAAACGGCAAATTCTTATAAGCCTAGGTTTTATAGAGCAGGACAGTCTTTACAGCAGCTAACTTTGTATATCTGAGCTGGGGAATGATATCCCACTGCAATCAAAGGCAACAGAGAGAGGAGCTGCCCTCAGGTTGTTTGAACAGGCATTGGCTGGGAATCAGTCTCCAGAGGAACCATCATCAACCCACTCTGTCTTAATGCAACAAAACCACAGCCTTGCCTAAGACTTTAGGGCATTACTGTTTAACATGGGTATTTTCAGAAAGGCACTGATGTTTATGAAAAATAAGGTTAGTTGTAATAAGAATTAGTAGATTGAGGCATAATGTCATTTATCCCAGAGTACTCAGGGGAGTGTAGTCACTTGCTCTGGAGATGGCTGAAATGCAGCCAAAACCGGGGTAAAACAAAGCTTGGGTTTAATACTGTGAAGCTGTGTGACCTTTTAGGACAGCATTTAAGAAGGTTGTCCTCTCCCTCCAAATTTGTGCACCAGCTTTTCATACAGAAGAAAGAGGATATTAGAATATCCTGGCCGCACCAGGCAATTGCTCTTCTGGCCTAGTCTAGTGGGTTTAATTTATGAGAGAAAGGAATTCACTTACAAGAGAAGATGGAGGGAAAGAAAAAGACAGAAAAAAAAGACCAAGAAGGTACCTCATGCATTTGTGTGGAGATCTCAATGTTCTAATATACTTCTTAATCATACTCCTTCAACTGCCTAAGTTATAGTTCAGTTATTAAACAGACATAACTTCAAACACAAGCAGAAAAAAAGGACACAAATGGGGCAATTCTAGCTATAATAAACCACGCCTGTCATTCAGAGACCTTGCTCATTCTTGGACTGAAATTGCAGTTAAAATGCAATTCATAAAAATGGCACTGTCTGAGTCAGCAGATATTTCCCTTTGGCATTTTATTCCTGGTACAGCTTTACAGAACAAGTATGGTTTAAAAAGCATGTTATTAATTAAGGATTAGTCAGTTCTAGCTGGGCAGGTCAACTGGAGTCGGGAGGTGTCCCTGATAACCTGGTTTGCCTACAGGTGTTTGTATTGCTGCTGGTAAGATGTGAGAAGGATCAAACAAACAAAAAGAAACTGCCAGTGCCTGTACAGACACCAGGTGAGGCAAGCTGATAAAAGACACAGGGAAACCCTCCTTTCTGTAAGAAAGCCCCAAGGTCAGACTTAGAGAGCTAAGGTTCATTTAAAGCTTTTGGAAGATCATTGTGCTATTGACATTAGCACTATGTTCCTGCCTGGTTTAGGTCTCAGCCACCCGAGTGGATTTATCCAGGTACTACACAGCAGTCACTGAGAGAAAAGACTGGCTTTATTGAAATGGACACTATCCCTGTCTGCATCTGTTTTGGCTGAGTACAATGAAAATTGTGTCCTTTGGATATGTCTCTTTCATTAAAGATATATTGGTTGAATTTTCTCTGCAGTGCTATCAAGGAAAAAAAAAAAAACCAAACCCCAATATTGAAACTTATTACCTAGTCAAACTGTCCAGCTTTTTGCAAGCCTAGAACAAGGAACTGAAATCTGCATTATAAGACTTCCAAAATCAATGCATTTAAATAGCATGCTTAACAACAGGAGAGAAACTTCAAGTCCCTAGTTATGAGAACTTTTTTCCTGAGAGTATTGTAAGATTGGAGGCCTTTCCCAGCAGAAGGCTTATTCCATATCTCACGTTTTGGAGTTGCATTAATATTTTGGTGTGAGTAGGTATGTCGTGTTCTAAGCGAAGCAGTCAGATCTGTTACTGGATGAGAATTTAGCTTCAATAGGAAATTTTAGCTGTATGGAGCTTAGTGCTTCTGGTCTGCTGCATGTACCTTTATTTAAGTCTGATGCTGCTGCTAAAGAGTTAACAATTTTTGGGGGGGGAAAGTATGCAGCTCTTTGAGAAAGAATAGGGTTTCAGACTGTACGAAAGAACTGCTGGATCTTCAGTGACAGGACTAGGAGAGAAGATGGAGATTTCCTCTGTATGTGTCTGTATACTTCTCTGTGTACTTATAGGAGGTATAATAATCACTGATGTATTTTCTTCAGATATTGCTAATGGGTCTCATTCTTCTCTGGGTAACCAGTCCTCGTACAGAATACAATGGTACAAGTCAAGAGCAAGTCAGAGCTATATCAGCTGAAGATTTGGTATCAGGAGTTTGACTTCCAGAGTTCCCCATCATCCTTGTCCCCATCCTTCTTTATTAACAGACAGCAGTGTTTGAGAGCTTTTCATTTATTTATAGAACTAGGACAAAGTACACAGGCAACTCTGTGCTTATGACTTAGATGATACAGAAGTGATACATAACAGAAGGAAAAATTGCTCAAGCCTTGTCATGGTCATTGTGACCCAATATGAATCTCTCACTATCAAAGTTTGAATTACTTTCTTTGCCTGGTCAGGGTGTGCTGCTGTACTGACCCTAAAGAAGGCTCTTCAGAAGAGTCCTTAGGACCTTTTTCTCACAATAGGATCTTTTCTCTGGGGTAACTGACCTAGGGCTGGAACTTGCATTTTCACTAGGTGAGGGAATCTGTATACTGGCATTTCTAGAGCAGATGAACCTATATCATCCAAGCTGCACTTTCTACCATTAAAACAGAGCCACTTCCAGAAGTATAGTTCAATTCATTTTGTATGATATAAATGTGAATTCTCTGGGAGATTGTGGTGTCAGTGATGTTGGAAAAGGATCACATCTCTTCAGATCTTCTGACAGATGGGATGCAAAAAAGCCTCAAGCACACAATCCAGTCTGTATAGCTCAATATATCAGCTGATTCCTGGTAACTGAATTGTCTTAGCAAGCAAAAATAGATCTTGAGATAAGTGAGATAAATCCTGTTAACTAAGCCTTATCTATAGATGTTTATGCAATCATGCGTTGCCTTCTAGTCTCCTATTTGTGATGGGATATGAACATTCAGAAGAAGGGTGACAGCAGCTCAGCTGATATGTGGTATCTCATGCTACAGTGACTTCTGTCAGGAATTCCCTTGCTTTGCATGTGACGAGACGATGACAGGAGGATTGGGACTATGTGCAGTCACTGCCTTGATTTCCCTGCTGACTTTCTGTGCAGACAGATTCCACTGAGAAGTATCTGCTCTCTTCTCTTCCACAAAGTTCTGAATGGGAATTCCCACAAGAACAGGCTTGGGGGAGCATACTAGGAAGCCAGCTCTGCTCCAGCTGGCTTCTGTCCAAGCCCAGTTTTCTCAGAATTCAGTGAAAAACATGACTGCAGCCCATATGGACTTCAACTAAAGCCTGCTGAGAGTTTGCAAATGGCCCTTTGTGGTTGGGATTTGATTGTGGTTCTTCATTATGGATTCTGGAATATTTAATACTATGACCTGCTCAGAACTTTCCTTCCAAGTTCACTAAAACACTGATGAATAAGTCAGTGAACAGCCACATAACTGCTTTTGTATTCTGTAGAGAGGAATCCAGGAAAACCTTTTGTTTGTAGACATGAATGACCAAAAACTATTACTTGCTTTAGTAACTTTTCTCTTCCTTCCTTGATAGCCTAATAGTTTGTAATTTTTCTGCTTGTTCATGCAGGAACTACCTCTTCAGACTTAGTCTACACAACGTTTCTCTTATTCAGGTATGTTCACTTTTTATTCTCTTATTTTATTTGACTTGTTAATGAAAGTGCTGTAATATTTGATGTACATTTTCAGAAGTCTATATAGTGTAAATTTGCCCGAAGTGGTGGAGCAGGAAGAATACAAAGAACCAGATGCTTATTCCCACTCCAGCAATAATGCTGGAGGAAGGGTTCTGCTACACTTGCCCACTTGGATGGTGCTCTCTCGTTTTGGTTCTCGAGTATTTGGGTGGTAATGGCATCTGCCAAAAATATGGCATCTTTAGAAAGAAAGCATGTGTGATTGATACAGGCTTAAACACAACAATCAATAGAAATCCTTGGCTTTCTTAAGAGATGTCAGCAACATTCTGGAGAAGGTTTTATTATTCTCATCCATCCTCATTTTAGCCCTTGTAGGCCTTTGTGAACATGGATTGTTGAGGAGCTGTGTTTTGCTGAATGCATTATTAAAACCATGACTGGACTTTCAGGCTTTCAAGAGGCAAAAGGAGCTGAAAAATATGTGCTACTATTGCCTTTACCAAGGTAAAGCAGCTGAAGTTTGAAAGGGCCTGAAAATATTTAGCACTATTAGGACTTTAATCTCACTGCACTGAATCTGGAATTGAAGGATGCAGCAAAAATTGTTAATGAAAACACCAGCTGCTTGTCTTTAAATAAATTAACACTTATGCTCTGGGATACTTACCATCTTCTATAGTTGCTAGATCACCAAAGAAGTATTCAGCATTTTTTCAGACAGACTGAGAGGCCTTGCTCCTGTACCTGACCACACAAAGAAGCCATTAGAGTAGTATTGCCAGCCATTCTGATGTGCACAAGCCTTTAGCTGTTAGTAAGAGTTACAAGTATAGCTGGAGAGAAGAAAAGATGTTTAATGGTTGTAAAATGCATTGAATCTTCCTTTAAAAGGAAAACAAAGTCCGGAGTTACCAATGACAACAATAAAGAGTTAGAGAAGCTGCTACTCCCATTTGGCAGTGCCTTCCCTTTTGCAGAGCCATATTAGCATGGCTGGAAGGTTTCCAGTGAGCACACAGAAGAGGGAGGTCTCTGTAGTTATGAGAGGTGTCATACCTTCTGCAATGCCTGTTATCACGCTGCCTGACACAGCCTCTGGTGCTTGTCAGGGATCCCCTTCCACAAAACCCAATTGTGAATCTCCCTCATACACTTCTGAAGCCAGGCTTGGCCCTCTTCACTGCAGTGAGTTTCCTTTTCTACTCTGTAAAACATGGGAAGTCTCCTTCTATGGCACTGGAGTTGCTGTGGGATCTCCGGTTAACATAATGAGCTTAGTTCGCTCCTGCTTTCTGGGTGTATCCGGTTACTTTGCCAAGAGTTTTTGCATGACAAAGAGAGCATGGAATTATGTTGACACACGTGTTGGGAATGATGGAAGTGATTGTTTCCCGACCTAATGGTTGCCTAAGTAGCTGCTTGGCTTGTCTCCATAAAGCTCATGATGCGATTTAAAGGCACCACCTTTCCTTCTCCGTGCATCATTTTAAAGGTCAGATCAGAAAGTGAGACAAGAAATGCAAGGAAATTGCATTTAGTTCTATAGAGGTGAGAGTGCAGTTCAAGAAATAATCACAATGTTAATTTGCATTATTTTGTATCTCCTCTTTGCTTGTAAAATAAAATACAATGTGGATCTTGCCAGGCCTGAATCGGGATAGTTTTTCATCTTGAGATTGTATTCTGATTTATTTCTGCTCATGCAGCTTCATTGTCATCCTGCCAGTGGTGCTAAATCTGCTTCATGGTGCAGGTTTGTGCTGACAGATATCTGCTCCCTTGCATTTGCACTTCCATGAGGTGAGGGCAGGAACATGAGGAGCATGGTCTATGGAGACATCAGGATATGTTGTTGGCTGTGGGACAAAGCCTGGCAGTGAGAGGAATGTACCCCTCTAAGCGTGGTTCGATGAAGTATAAAGCTGTTTGTTCCAAAGTGTTCTTGTGCTGTATCCTGAGGCTGCACGGTTCCTGTGGGAAAGAGGCGTGCCACGATGTTTAGATAGGAAGTTGCTGTCTTGGAATTGCAGTAAACTAAAAGACAAAACTTAGTATTAACTGGGAAGTTATTAAGAATTGTGTAAAAAAGATAGCATTACCCTATAGAAGAATTTTGATTTCAGGGGAGTGAAGGAAGAGAGGTCGATTTTGGGATGTGTCAGCTCTTGGGTGTCTTTATAACAAAGGGTGAATTCTTTTCCTTTCTTATCTCTCATCTGCTCTACCATGTGTTGATGTTTCCTCCTCACTTAAAATTTTCTGTTGGTTCTGCTGAGGTTGTTTCTCCAAGGCACTAATCTTTTACATGAGAACTAGTGAGTGGAGTGGAGCAAAAACTGAAACAGAACAAGCTCATTTCCTGCCCCACAGAACCAAATGTCCCAGCTTCTCAGAGATTTTTCATCTTCCTCTCTTTGTTTCCAAAATGTGTTTCAGAATTCCATTTGGAACCTGTGAAGCTTTTCACCAAATGAGTTTTAGTTGCGTGAGAACTTTGGTGGTGGTTAATACTTTTGTGGAAAACATTTTTGGCTGATCTTCAATATCCATAAGGAAGTTATGGCCCAGGTATTTTGGGGATAATTTGTGATTTTGTCTACCTCTTTTTCTTGCCAAAACTGAAGCGCCTTGTTAAAGAATTACTGAAAATCATCATCTTGAGGTGGAGTATCCAAAAGCACCTGTTAATTTTGGAAACTTTGGCATGTAGCATTCAAATTCTTGCAGCAGTAAAGAAGCACAGTTTTAAAATGGATACTCTCCCCTAAATCTTTAGCATCTCTTTTAAACAAAATCTGTTTCATGCCTGTCTTTAAATGATTGTCTTATATGTATTGTAAACTTGTTATATAGACATTTTATAGAGCATTTCTTTTAAATGATGTGCACTTGGAGAGCATGCTGTTTAATTTATGCATGGATCTGAAACAAGGCTAACTCCTAATCTGCAGTTTTCATGGTGAGGCCATAGAAAAGTCAGTTTTATACTGGAGTTGGTAATTAATAGAGTAGGTGGAAGGGTCATTTTAAAAACATAAGCCTTTAAGCAAATTTTTTAAATTCACAGTACTGACTAGGATTTTTTAGCAAGGAATGCTATTCTGGAGTATGTGTTAAAAGCAGGCTATTTGGCTGGCATTTCATAAATCACAGTACAGTGCCTACCCCCTGCTCACTGTGATTTTACCTGGATTCTTAGTTCTCAATTAAACTGAGTAGGAAATTTTTTTCCAATCTTTCTGAGATACAAAGATTTTCAACCTTTTTGCACTGAGATGAAAACAAGTCTCTTTGACATTTTTGTAAAATCTGAAGGAGAACAAGATCGACGTGGTTAATTGGCATGCAAATACTATGGGTCAAGTTATTTTCTGAAGCATCAAAAGAGAGCATTTACATGTGCATTTCTCTCATCTCAAACAATTGTCCTTGTTTGTTTGGGGCATCTTTTTTTTTTCCCTTTCCCTTCTTCCTTCCCTTTACTTTTCATTTTCCTTTCATCTTTCTTCTTTTCCTTTACTTTTCCCTTCTCTGTGCCTCTAAGGGCTCCTTCTGGACTCTCATCTGGTAAGTCTAATAGAAAATGTTAGAATTGCATAAAATATTTTGGTTTCAATTGTTTGTTGTAATGGAAGATCTCTTATAAAAATAAGCAGCCCTGTGAAGTTTGTGTGCTGGTATGTCAGGCTAGTAGTATTTTAAATATTTTAAATACTTTAAGAGTTCGTACTGTATTTCAACAGACTGCAAAAGAATAAATAAGTGCACCTATTGCAAAACTATTTGGAAGATATAAATTATTTCACCAAAGAAAGGAGAAAAATTGAGGTTTTTTATGCTTTAATTGACAATTATATGAAAAAAATGCTTTAATTGACAATTTAATATTTTTTTCCTAAGGACAAAAATTGAAGTGTGGATTAAATGCAGGGCAAGAGTGTGTGAGTTCCCCAGTAGTTGTAAACCTGAATTAGGAAGGATTGCCTGTTGAGTTCCACACTGTCCAGTGCCACCTAGGTCTACAATTACAGATCTACTGGTACCCCACTGCAAAACACGAAAATGCCACGGAACACACAACTTCATTTGCTTCTGAAATAAGATCCACTATATTCACAGGGGTACTTTGGATAGTGCTACCCAGTCACTAGGGCAAAACTTGAAATTCTCAGTCCCACTGAGGCATAAGACTTAAAACCAAGCTTTAAGTAATTTATCAATATACAGAGGCAGTATCAGCTCTTAAATCATGATCTGAACCTTACTGAAATAAATTTCTTTCTGCTATACTGTTGGGGTTTTGGAATGAGCATTTTTTTCAAACCTGAAATAGAGACAAAACATTTCCCTAGTGTCCTGTAGCAGATAAACTGCAGCCACCTATCCAGGGCATTTCTGACAGGGATGGTTTTACTCCAGTTTTTCTTCCCTCGGTCTAAGAAGCAGCAATATTCCTGCTACAGAGATGAAGCTCTTAAACTGCACAGCTGCCCCTGAAGACACACTTCCCTCCCTGCTACTCCCTGAAGGGATCTTTAATTCTGTGGCATAATCACTGGTAAATCAACATGTATCAACAAAGTTTAGTTAATAATAATAAAACTTGCCTATCAGTCCTCAATATGTCACATAGCAACAAGTGGACCAGGTTTTGTCTTTTGCACTTTGAATCAAACCAAGCATTAAAGGCATTATTTTCTACTTATTTAGGGATCAGTAGTGCCACACTTACATCTGATGATGAGAAACATACTTGTAAGTGTATAGAAGTGTGAGGAGAGGTGGCAGAGTTTAACTCGGTTTTTCTCTGTATAGCTGAATAAAAGATGATAAACAAAATCAACAGGGAACAGTGAGTAATATAGTTTACAGGACAAACTGTCAGTCAAGTAATCTTTCCTGGTGAAAACACTTCACTGAGAAATATTAAGGATTCACAATATGTTCATAAAGTCCTGGCACTCATCAGAAAACTTGAAAATGTTAGATAAATCTTACATCCCCAAGAGTTGCTGGATAGGCACCAGATGGGGCTTGGAGGGCTAAATTTGTGGTGCTGGCTCTGTCCATGGATGCCTGAGGTAATCTGCACAGTTTGTCTGCCTAGTGTTTAACATGTGAAATAGGGCTGCAGCACTCCTTTATAAAGTGCTCTGGGGTTCGCCAGTAAAAGAGGTAAAAGTATTGTATTTCAGATTTCCTTGCAGAAACATCCTTGAGCCAGAACTGTTCTTATATTTCAAAATATCCTTTCAAAGATTGTGAGAAAATTAGGCATTGATAATGCAGCACAAGCCCAGGGCTGGGCTGGCCCAACTTTGCTGAAGGTATTTATTTTTTCAATCTAGTTGGAATGTGAAGATTATCATCCAATTTAAAATCCAGTTTGGGAAGTAATTTTGGGAAAGAATAAGAATACCTTGCCTATCTTTATGTACCATTGAGTTGCCTGACAGGAATTCTATTTTGAAATGTTCAAGAATAAGCTTCACTTTCCAGAAGCAGTTTATTATTTGTTTCTTGCAGATTCCCAGATACGCATTTGAATTATGTGGCACATATTTCTAGAGACAACATTTCTTTATTTTCAGGCCAATGCGGTTCCATCATTTAAAAACATAATCAAAAGACTTCTACTACAGCAGATGCAGTCTTTAATATGTGGCTCATAGCTGAGTCCTGGTTGTCACATACTTTATCAGTATGAAACATTTTTTATTAACAGATTAACATATAAATCTATTCATAAATCACCTTCCAAAGCTGCACCTAAAACCTCTCACTCTCAGCCTAGAGGTTTGAAGCTATTCTATAATAAAGCTTATATTGGCTGGAAAAACTTTCTGGTAAATTCAGCTATTTATTCTTATGGTTTCGGGTCCCCAAATAAAATCCACTCCCTTGAATATTCCCTTCCTTAAAATGACTGGTCAGGAGCTAGATTGCAGCTTTCAGGTGCAAGTTGTTCTTCCCAAGATTTATGTAGGAGAGAAATTTCTACATGGAGTGAGAGATGAGGGACGAAAATAATGCATGTCAGACTGGAGGTGACTATGTCTGAAGGCTTCACCTCATCCTTCAAGGACACACTTCTCCAGCTCCTCACTGCAGGGAACTGTACTCTGTGATGGGCTGCAGCATCTGAGTTGGGAATCAAACTTCTGCTGATGTTACTCATCAGCTGAAATTCAGAGAGCAGAGAAAGCAAATCTCTTCTCACAGTCCATAGCATTGAGTGATTTCTGAACACAACATCCCCTCTGTCTGAGAGACCCCAGCTCATGAGTCCATTTATAACTAGCAAAGCTTTTAAGCCCAGGTTTAGCTTTCAATAAATGCCTTTGAGAATTCTCTGAGTTAAGAACATACTGCATGCTCTACTGAGTAAGAATGTTTCAATATGCACATTCATAGGTCTGCTAAACTGGCTCAGAGTCTACTGTCTAGTCATGATCAATTTAACTGCCCTCTAAAGTGAGTATTTAGGCATGGTGTAGGAAGTTCTTTTATATATGTACCCATACACGGGACGATCACATACATAGGGTATAGCACCCCTATAGAGGAGGTCCAGGAGCTGTACCTGTTTGGATTTGTACTTTAAGCAGAGCAGCCTTCCTGGAGTCAGGGAAGGCCACAGAGCTGATTTGCATCCAGAGGGGAACTGCCCTGTTATGCTCCCACAGTAAAGTGAGGTTTACATGATGGATGTCAGCTGTGGATTGCCAGCCTTCTTCCCTGGGTAATTTGTTAGTTGTCATTCCCTCCTTCCCAGCCTCACCTCACCTAAAAGCCAGAATTACTACAGGGGTTTTGGTCTTTGTCAGCAGACATTATGAGCAGGATTTAGAAACTGAGAATTTAATTAGCTGCTGAAGTCACTTACTGATAACAGTAGCATATTGGACTCTTTATTTGATAAAACCCTGTCAGGCATTTTATGTGTAGGCAATGAAGACTAATGCTCTTATTTCTTGCAACTTACAGTCTGGACTGTTAGACATACTTTAGAAAGGGAAGAGAAAAAAAATAAAATCAAAAGAAAAATAAATAAATTCCTTGGACTTCTCATTTCCTGTTACCAATGTTGGTTCTTTATCATTGCAAAATATATTTTGGTTTGCATGTTTAGCCCTTTTTTCCTGTGGCCTGCTTCCCACTCCAGCAGCTCCAGGAGGCTTTGGGGGATCTGCATGTTCTTATGGCTGTCCCCTGCTCTGACAAACTCATTTATCTATGGCTGCTGTCAACAAACCCAGCCCTCCCGATGTTCTGAGAGGCAAATCAGCTTCTTGTTGTAGGCAACACCTTACCTAAGCCAACATTTATACAAAATGAGATTTATACAAAAATATGCTTTTTAAAGTCTTATTCCTTCAGGTGGGTGGGACATTTTTTAGGCACGGGAGTGGTTTATTTGCTAGCTGTACAGGCGTACTGCAAGGCAAAGAACGCATTTCCGAATTGCTCCTATCCCAGCTAAGGCTATGACACGATGGTTAGCGAGGGCTCCAGCACAGGATGGGTTTAATGCGCACCCTAAGAGCAGTCGATATGGGAGCAGTGACTTATTGAGTTCCGCACGCCAGCACAGCCGGCTCCTGCTGCGCCCTGTCCTGGGGACGAGGCGATGCCTCCCTCGGTCTCCCCGCTCAGCGAGCCCGGGATTGTGGCGGGGGAGCTGCCTGCCCATGGATCCGGCACAGCCCCGCATCCTGCGGAGCCGGCGCTAGGGCTGCTCAGAGCTCTGTGCTCAGTGCTCAGAGAAGGGCTCAGTGAAGGGCTCAGCGCTGTGTGTTCAGTGAAGGGCTCAGTGAAGGGCTCAGTGTATGTGTTCAGTGAAGGGCTCAGTGTATGTGTTCGGTGAAGGGCTCAGAGCTGTGTGTTCAGTGAAGGGCTCAGTG